>APFE030361997.1:106512-119382 GCA_000404065.3 Pinus taeda
CCTTATAAGATGTAAAGAAACAAACCTTTCATTGAGTCATGAAAAATGCTTTATGATGTTTATTGAAGGGATTGTTTTGGGACATCATATTTCAGGGGATGGGATTAAAGTTGATAGATCAAAAGTTGAATTCATCTCCAAGTTGCCTATTCCAAATTTTCAAAAAGATGTTAGAAGTTTTCTGGGATTTACTGGGTACTATAGAAGACTTATAGAAAACTTCACCAAAATAGCATCTCCACTCTTCAAATTGCTTACAAAAGACTGTGAATTCAAAAGGGATCTTGATTGTCAATCAACATTTGAAACTTTGAAAACAAGAATATTTGAAGCACCCATTTTGAGAGGGCCAAATTGGAAACTTCCTTTCCATATTTCTACAGATGCTTCAGATACAGCTCTAGGAGCTGTGTTGGGTCAAAAGGATTTAGTTCCTTATGCCATTTACTATACCAGTGAAAATTTGACTCCACTGAGTTGAACTATACTGTGACTGAAAAAGAGTTCTTAGTTGTTGTTCATGCAATCAATAAGTTTAGACATTATATAACAAGCTATGAAACTTTTGTCCATATTGATCATTCTGCAATTAGATATCTAATGAACAAACCTGTTACTAATGGCAGAGTTACAAGATGGCTCTTACTTTTACAGGAATGCAATATTATTGTGTTGGATAGACCAGGAAAACAAAATACTGTAGTTGATTTCTTGTCTAGGATCCAAAATACTAAAGAAGATTCTTTTGTAGAGGATAAGTTTCCAGATGAATATTTATTTGCAGTAACTACTAAGACTCCTTGGTATGCAGATATTGCTAACTATTTGGTTACAGGGAAACTACCTCCACATCTATTTCTTAGTGAAAAAAGAAGAATTATTCAGGAGAGTTCAAAATATTCATGGATTTCTAACGAATTGTTTAAAATAGGGCCAGATTGTGTGATCAGAAGATGTGTTCGGGAAGATGAAATGCCTGACATCCTCAAGGCATGTCATGATGAACCATGCAGTGGACACTTTGCTGACAAAAGGACGGCCTATAAAATCTTTTCTTTAGGATATTATTGGCCTTCCCTCTTCAAGGATACAAAAGAATATGTCAAAAAGTGTGACAGCTGCCAAAGAGTAGGGAAACCAACTCTTTCAAATGAAATGCCATTACAACCACAGGTACTCATCGAACCCTTTGAAAAATGGGCTTTAGATTTCATTGGACCATTTAATCCACCATCTAAGCAAAAGAAGTATATATTGGTATGCACTGATTATGTCACTAAATGGGTAGAAGCCAAAGCATTACTTTCTGCTACTGAAAATTTAGTTGTTAGTTTTGTTTATGAGGATATTTTTACTCGCTTTGGTGTCCCAAGAGAAATTGTGACAGATCAGGGAAGTCAATTTAAATCCAACATGATGGAGAAGCTGATGGAAGAATACAAAATCAAGCACAGAAAATCTTCTCCTTACCATCCGTAAGAAAATGGCCAAGTGGAGTCTACAAACAAAGTTACTGAAAGCATCATCACCAAAATTGTTCATCTACACAGAAGAGATTGGGCTAAAAGGCTTCCTGAAGCCTTATGGGTCTACAGAACTACATGGAGGAATACACCAGGACATTCTCCCTATGAACTTGTTTATGGGAAAGAAGTCCTTCTCCCCATTGAGTTTCAAGTCAAAACTTTCAATATGGTAGTTCAGTTGGGGATGGATCTATCAGAAGCCCAAAAGCACAAAATGGAGCAGTTGAATGAACTAGATGAGATCAGACAAAAAGCAATCCTAAGAACTGATCTAGTTCAACATCAAAGAGTTAAGTGGCATGACAGATATATCAAAGAGAAAAAGTTTCAAGAGGGAAATTGGGCATTACTATTTGATTCCAAATTTAAAGACTTCAAAGGTAAATTTCAGACCCATTGGCTTGGGCCATATGAGATTAACAAAGTCTTTAGCAATGGAGCGATAAGAATCAAGACAATTGATGAATTTCAAACTCCTCTTATTGTGAATGGCCACAGATTAAAGATTTATCATAAGCCACTCTCAAAAGAGGAATTTGTCAAAATGTTTCAAGAGAATTCTGCAATAAGGCTGGTGAAGAAGAATCTTTCTTCCCCACCAGCCTAGCCTTCATTCTTTTCTGTTGAAAAAAAAAATTGTATAAGCCTGAAAACCAATCACTGATTGGCAGTCTTTTACAGAAAATGTAGAGTGAAAATCAGGAACACCTGACACTATATTTTCCAAAAAAAAATCTCTTTTTTTCCCATTTTCACTTCACTTCATTTCCATCCCACTCCATTTCATTTTCATTTCACTCCACTCAACTTCATCTCACTCCATTTCATTCCATTTCATCAATAAAAGTCTTTTTCATAACCATTTCCATTCAGATAGTTATTATCTAACTATCTCTATTCAGCCAAGTGGTTGCTGTGTCAGTTTCCGCAGCTGGAATCAGTTTCCGCAGCCAGAAGCAGTTTCCGCAGCCACCACTCTGTTTTTCAAATTTACAGTCAAGATGTTAGTGCAATAATCATGAAAATGCAGGTATGACTGAGCATATGCTATGAAGACATGGAGCATCTACATACATCAATAAGGAGCAGTTGATTAAGGGCTAATGGACAACAAATGACAAGGATTCCAAGGTATGAGTAAAAATTTCTTTCAAATAGCAATCAAAAGCACAATTTTGCATAGTTATTAAACCTTAAAGTTCCACTATATGCAATGATTACCACAATAGCTCCATTACCATTCCACGACCTTACTCCATGAACCATGCATTTATTCCCAACGGTCTCATGATTAATTTTCGGGTTTAACTCGTAGATGACTACACTTTCACACTCCACTTGTACTCATGAGATGTGACCCATTTAATTACGGCTCCTCTCCATCGTACTTTTCGCAGCCATTTCATCAGCGTGTAACATCTCTTACGCAGTCGTTCAGTTCAAAAATTTCGACTCCAGTTCACTACCCTACCATTTTGTTAAAGCCACACCTCGTTCACATACATCTCCACTCCATTTCGTGAACTCACCTCGGTTGCTCATCCTCTGTTTCCGCTTACAGTTCCTGAACACTCCCGTTACCTGTTATCCATCTTCCATTTTCAGCCACTGTTTTTCCATAAACCCTGCAACCTAGCCATCTTACCTCTGTTAAACCCTCACACGCAGTTGAAGTTCAGTTGAATTTCAAACAGAGGAAAGGATGGGACGGTTATTGAGGGCAAAACCGGAAGGGCCTAAGTTCTTAGAAGGATACCCTCAAGTAAAAGATTTGCTGAAGAAGGCTAAATGGCTACGCTTCATTCAAAAATTTAAGGGCCACAATAAGGAAGTAACAAAAGCCTTTGCAAGGTCTTTCAACGACCAAGTGGTGGAGATTGGAGACCTTAAGTTCACGGTCACTGAAGCCTCAATAGCAGCTGCCACAGACTTGCCCCAGGAAGGTGAGCGTTGGTTCAAAAACAAAAGTTTGGACGAGAAGGCATGGAGAATTATATTACGTAACCCAGGTATGGACGTTACTATATTCACAAAAGGAATTCCTGTTCATGCATTAAAAGAAGAGTGGGCCAGCTTACTGTTAATCATTCAAAAGTTTATCACTTGTGAAGGCCGATTTGGGGCAATGTACATGTATCATACTAGGTTATTGATGAACTTCTTAGAGAACCAAACCCTTAATCTGCCCTATTTCTTATTGCTGAGCTTGAAAAAGATGAGCACCACAGTCCAAAAGAACATAGGGGACATAGAACCTCATTTATATCATCATGGACTCGTGAGGATTCTAATTGAAGATCAATTAAAGAAAAACAAAGATACCTGGGAACGGTTTCTAGTAAGAAACTACTTTCAAGAGCCATTTGAGGCACCTGAAAGCAGTACACCAAAGACACCAAGAAGGAGTAGGAGAAAAGAAAAAAGTGCCATAATCCAAGACTCTCCTATTAGCAAAACTAAAGAAGTTGGTCAAAAAGAGAAGGAGGAAAGAACTAAGGACAGAAAACAGAGAAAATTGAAGGGAAAAAGGAACATAGAAGATGTCTACCAATCACCAGAGCCATCTGTAGAGGAATACTATCAAGTGTTGTCTGAGAGACTAGTGCATCTTCGAAAGCAAGCTGCTACAGCTAAGAAGAAAGAGAAAGGAAAACAGAGCATGTAAAAAGAGAGTACTAGCCCATAGTATTTAAGAAGAAGCAGCAGGCTTAGAGGAAAGTGGAGGAAAACACAAGTAAAAGGACCCCACTTCATCGACTTGGGTGGGGAAACACCCAAGAAACCTCCAGTTGGCCGTAGTCCACCTCATCCTCAGCCAAATATTGAAACCAGTCCTCTAGATGTTGATGTAAGTCCTTCTTGGCCAGAATTAGAAGACAGTCCTCCTCAACAAGACTTTGAAGTCAGCCTAAGGAAAACACCCGAAATAGACCCAAGTTAGAAAGAGGTGTATGATTACCTCGAATCCTTAGAGAAGATAGCTGCAAGCCAGAGCACATCATCCACTCTGCCTCACATAACACAAGATGCACAAGTCCAATCCTTGAAACAAGAAGTGTTTGAACTGGAGGTTTTAAACAGGCACATTAAACAAGAAAATGAAGCATTAAAGGAGCAAAGCAAAGTGGACAAAATCATTCATGATAATACTATGCCACATTTGGGACTATGGCAGAAAAAGAACAAGAAATTAAAGAAAAAGTGCAGAAAGTTGAGCAGGGAATTAATCAATCTCAAATTCAGATGTTTGATAAGGAAACCCAGGATGGTGGTAGCACCAAGAAAGAAGAGAAGAGGACTGGATGTACTAGCACAGGCTTCAGAACATATGGATTAAAGGGGGATAACTAAAATTTTCGTTGCATGAGGACATGCAACACCTTCACAGTGGGGGTATGTTGAGTCCCAAGCTTGCATCTTCCCTATACACCTTTTTAGCCTTTTTTTTCCAGTTACCTGAACCTCGAAGCTGTCAAATCATTGCATATTAGTTTAAAAAGAGCATATAAAATGGTTTCCTAACTATGTCTTGTGACTGTTGTTTGATTTAGATTTTTGCTCAGTCAGTCGTGGAATCTTGTCACTTTCCGCAGCCAGCTCAACTTTCCGCAGCCTTTTTGTTGAAGTCTATGTTACAGGTGTCCCCTGGAGAATCCGGCCACATGGGCAAGTTGCAAATAATGTGGACATGGAACGTGTCCCCTTGGTTCAGCCGAATCACTCACAGAAGACCGTGGTCAAAGACAGTCAACAGGTGGTCAACCTAAGAGTTTTACGGTGGCAGAACTCTGTTTTTCACCACGTGAAGACTTCCATGGCAAATTCCTAAATCCCAGGAGGCGTGCTAACACCTGTGGACTGCTCTGTGAACCAAATCTAACAGCCACCCTCGAATTTAATTTTCACGGCTACCATATTGCTAGATTTCCGGACGTGGTCATTCACGTCTCTGTTTATCAGCGCAGATTTTAGGAAGTAGTTGTCATTTCCTGTTATAAATAAAGCATTCTCATATGCATATGAACTAGCTTTTTGTATGTAATTTTGACTGTTTTACGAGCCCACTCTGTTGTGACTTAATCCTTATGTTATGACTGCATTTTAATACATGAGAAGACATTGTTTTTAAGCTCAATTCGTGGTTGATTTCTGATTGGCCGAGGTTGCAGAGGGCCCACGTACACCAAGGCTCTATAATTACTGTATAGTTTCATGCTTTATTCATTTACGTTCTTGATGCCATAATCGTTTGCTTGTATATATTACACTGCTTATGGTATTCATGTTGATTGTTGTCCATAGTTTCTTTTATGCTTTCTAATGACTGTTAACTAATCAGTGTCTCTATTTCAGGTTCTAATAGATAGCCCGGGCAAGTGCACATAGCTTTTTAATGACTAATGACATGATGGAATTATCTTGTCCTTTTGCTGATTTATTTTCTTAGTTCTAATTCCAGCACTGTTCATTTCTTTCAGTTTTGTTTTGTTCATTTACTTTTCTGCAAGATAGATATTAGACTACTCATGTCATTTTCAGTTACCTCCTATAGCCAGAGCGAGTCGAATGGTGAGGGATTGAAGTATGAATGCGTAGTTTGATCTTAGTTTCATTTTATGCAATTTAGATATCAGATTACTCATGTCATTTTCAGTTACCTCCTATAGCCAGAGCGAGTCGAATAGTGAGGGATTGAAGTATGAATGCGTAGTTTGATCTTAGTTTCATTTTATGCAATTTAGATATCAGATTACTCAATTTGTTTATGATTACCTCCTATAGCCAGAGCGAGACGAATGGTGAGGGGTCAGAATATGAGTTGATGTAATATGATTTAGTTACTTTGCATACAGTTTTTGAATTGCTTTGAGTTCAATTTTCTTTTTATACAACAGCAAGGATACTGGGTTTCATAGCCACTAGCTCACTGTTTGGTTTAATTAGAATTTAGGTACATTTTTATTTTCTCTTAGTAATTGATTTCATCATTGCAAGTTTGAAAACCTTTTTGAAAACTTTGAAGTTTGGAAATTATTTTAAAAGGTCACCATTGCCTTGAACACTTATATCCATACTTGATTTTTAGAATTGTCATCTCACATTAGGGAATCAACAAGAAGATAAACCCAAAAACAAACCAAAAATCAAAAACAACAAAGAAGTAAGAAATCGGTTATCTTGCATATGTAGTGCACTTCACTTCAGCAGTTTACGACTCCCGGATTGACAATTTATATAGCAATTTAGGACACACTAAATTGGCCAAACACTAATTATGCCAATGATGTGAGAACTTTACGCACCCACCTGGCAAAACGTAATAGGGAGATGGAGATCATGCAAAATCAACATGCTAAGGAAATTGAGGCCATGAAGACTAATCATGACACAGAAATTAGTTTTATGCAAAGCAAGTTATCAGGCTTAGAGGAAAATATGACAACCATGAAAGCTAATCATGATAGGGAAATTAAGTCTATGCAAAACAAGTTGTTAACTATGGATGAAGAAATGACTATCATGACATTCAATCATAATAATCAGTTGGCTACCATGCAAGAAAATCATAAGGAAGAGATAAACTCTATGCAGCATTGCTTAATGACCATAAAGCAAAAGGACGATAAAATAATAAAAGATATGGAAGCTAATCAGATATGTCTTCAGAATAAGTTATTGACCATGGAAGAAGACCATGCCAAGGAAATCAGTGCTATGAAGGTTGAACACTCTAGTCAGATGGATGCCATTACAATACGGGTTCAGAAATTTCAACAGTTGTCAGAGGATGAAAGAAATCAGGAAACATCGATAGATCAGGAGCCTCCTTATCTGTTACAGCAAGCTCCATCTTATTATGAGGTCCTTTGTTCCATTGAAAAGTGGATAATTGAAGGTGACCTGGATAAAAGGGAAATTAATAATCAGATTGATGCTCACACGGTTAATCCACCAGTCATTGAAGATCAAGTTATAACTCATGGCACATATGAGATTGATCCATCATCTATGACAGGGCAGATGCAGAATGAAGAAAGAAATGTCATGCATATCTTACATACTTCATCTGATAGCTTTGAAGCAGAAAGTTCCACGTCATTAGTGACACAGCTTTGCCACGAAGAAAAAGGGCAAAAGAAAGAGAACGAGAAGAAGATTTGATGCATCAGATGGCCGCGAGCAGCTTGATTTTTGGATAGGAAAAATTCCTACCGTATACAGAATTGGACATGGCACATCCGATAAGCAGCCGACAGATTTTCCTGAAAGCAGGCAAATGCTCAGTATACACTATATTGAACACGTCTGATGCCATGGGGCATCCTCTGTATTTCTAACCCTACTCCTTGTTTTTTCAACATTTTCATTTCTATTTTAGGATTAGATTTACTTTTTTTGTTGCTAGATAGTTAATAAATGAAGAGCTTATATCTTTTATGTGCTTAATGTTATATGATGATTTTTGGATGGACGCTACTTACGTTTTGTTGCGTGTTGCATGGATGCAGATTAGGGATTCTCACATTCCTACAATGTAGCAACATGTCCCCAAGTAGAGCTAGATGTTGACCACTACGTGTCAACTACCCATAGCAGTACACCCCCTTTTTCGCAAAAAGGGACAACGCTTGATCGACGTGTCCGTGCCATTTGACTGTCATCATCAGCCCGATCATGTTATGTTGTAAACCCAGTCTGCATGTGTAAATTGTAAATAATCTTAGCAGATTTGAGTCATGTATGTAAATTGCCTAGGCAAAACAAATTTTCTAGTGATAATCTACGTTCCGGAAGGTTTTTTGTCTCACTGATCCATGATCGACAGAGTTTTCCTTCAGTCTAACCCCAAAGTCGGAATGAATTTTGTCATTAGAATCTTAGGGGAATCCTAGTGTGTTGATCTGCTAGATTATATTTGTGTCGCAGAACTGGATGGTCTATGAGTGTCTATGTCAAATGGGTTTTCCCCCTTGAAATGTAAAATTGTAAAAGTCATTATGTAAAGTGTCTTGAGAGTTAAAAAATGTTTTAATCCCCTCATGAGTCCTAAGTCCTAGGTCCTAGGTGATTTTTTCCAAAGGCTAAGTTCGAGGATCCAAAAAAAAATAAAAAAAAATAAAAAAAAACTAAAATTTTAAAAATAAAATTAAAATTTAAAAAAAAATAAATTAAAAAATTAAATAAAAAAATTAAAAATAAAATAAATAATAAAATAATAATAACTCAAAATTTTGAGAAAATAAATGCAAGATTTCAATCTTTTAATATATTAAAATACATTTAAAAATTAGACGGATGAGATTAAAAGGGATTTTGATCCTCATCGATGGTCGAGATCATTTTACATGGATCACTCGAACTAGCCATTGGGAAATTTTTCTTTAATAGGGTGTCAAGGTTCATTTCAGATCAGATTAGATTTGAGAGTCTGGTGCCAAAGAAAGCTTTATTGTAGTCATTTTTTTTGCAATAAAGAAAGACTTTGGGGTTGAAATCTTGCTGGTGTTACTCTTCTGGAAATGCTATAAGATGTTTTATTTTTCTGCATAATTTTATTTTTAGCCATTAATAATAGCTTGATGAAGATTGATTTAGGCACAGGTATCTTGTTTGATCTCTGGGGTTTGAATGATAGTTTAGATTCTGAAATATAATGGCAGGTATCTCCATTTGATCTGGATTTCACTATTGTTTTTTTCCCTCTATGTTAATGGTTGATTTTAAGATGTGCAAGAAATCTTAATTTTGAATTTACAAAGCGTTAGGGGAAGTTCTCGGCTGAACCAGCCAACTCCTGGATTGCGTTTTCTGAAAGAGCCCAGCCAGTTTTAATCCCAGGCTTATCATTTGAAATTTTCTTATGAATGCAAAAAGGGTTTTCTGAAGTATCTCACATTAAGTTTAAAATTCTAAAAATATTATTGTGGAATATTGACAAATCTGGCTGCTTAAGAGTCGAAAATATGTAAATATTGTAAATATTTTATAACTAGTTTTAGGGTTTTCAGTTTTGTTTCTGGCACACTTTACTTCTCGGTGTTCTGTTTTTGCCATTGCAAGTTGTAGGTACAGATCTTAAAAAAATTTCGAGGTTTTCACTAGACAAATCCTAATGCAGGGCAATTTAAAATTTACTTAAGAATTTGGAGGGTTTTCTGATACATCTTTCTGCCACTGTCTCGGGTTTTATTTTACAGGAAAATTTTTGAAACTTTTTAAAACAAAAAGTCAGGCTACAGGATTGCTTCCTCACCTCCACACAGCCTTTTCCCCTGGCAGCCTTTCTCCCCTCTGCATATTCATATCCAATCCACTCTCCTCATCGCAACCCTCGCTCATCTCTCCCAAAGTTACATTGTTGTTTTGCCTTACACACAGCCTTCATTTTCTTCTTCCTCGCGTATCCACAGCCGATTCCCACGCTGCAAAACATATCTCTCTTTTCTCTAGAACCGAACACCTGTCAACACATATCCATTTGTCTATCTTTTCCTCCACGCAGCTGATTCCTCCATACCCTGTGTCCTTTTCATTGCATTTCCCCACATCCTATCTGCACATCCACAAATTCCTCCACCTGCATACTACACATCCTTATCCACATTCATTCCAACTCCTTTCTCCACGGCCCTAGCTCGATTTATCTCCCAACGCAGTCATATTCCTTGCACCTGCAAAACAAAACCCTACTCCACGCATTCCTTCAGCGCTCTCGCTCAAGCTCTTCTTTCCATGCTGCTGCCTGCGTGCAGTCTCCCCTCCATATCATCGACTCGTCTTGGTTCATTTCTTCTCTGGGTGGCGACTCCACTCCATTTCTTTTATTTTTCCCAGGCAAGAAGCCTCCCTCATATCTGCTTGTTGGTTACTTTTTGGATCCTTGAATTAGATTCATTGTTCAAGTGGCGACTCCACTTATTTTATCTCTTGATTTTCTCGAGCAGAGATCTTTTTCTATCATCCATTTGGTCCCTCGTTATTCATCATGGATTATTCATTTAAACCATGTCATTTCACTAATGATCTCCATGATTTTCCGGAAGTGGCCATTTCTAAATTACCTTTGTTCTCAAGTGGTGATTATGTCGTTGTTAAAAAGCATCTAGGCTTGTTTACTCGTATAATGATCATGTATTGTAGACCCCCTCAGTATAATCATGAAGATGTCAAAATGCGTCTTTTTGTCCTTTCTTTAGAGGGTGATGCTTTGAATTGGTTTAACAATTGTCCTAAGGATTCTTTCACTTCTTTACAAGACATTGTCAATGCTTTTAAAGATAGATATGGTGATCCAGATAGCTCGCCTTGTGTAGAATGAAAGTAATCTTATAAAAGCTCCAGCTATCGATGAAAGATTTCAAGACAATTCTTCATATCAAAATGTGCCATCCACCTATACCATTGCAAATCAAATCTATGACAGTGGAAAAGCAGGGACAAATTTTAAAAACAGTGTCGACAATGAAAAGGAAGACCATAAGCAAATTATATAAGAACTAATGCAGCTGGTAAAAAATATGGAGATTAATCAAACTAATTATGCCAATGATGTGAGAACTTTACGCACCCACCTGGAAAAACGTAATAGGGAGATGGAGATCATGCAAAATCAGCATGCTAAGGAAATTGAGGCCATGAAGACTAATCATGACACGGAAATTAGTTTTATGCAAAGCAAGTTATCAGGCTTAGAGGAAAATATGTCGACCATGAAAGCTAATCATGATAGGGAAATTAATTCTATGCAAAACAAGTTGTTCACTATGGATGAAGAAATGACTATCATGACATTCGATCATAATAATTAGTTGGCTACCATGCAAGCGAATCATAAGGAAGACATAAAATCTATGTAGCATTGCTTGATGACCATAAAACAAAAGGACAACAAAATAATAAAAGATATGGAAGCTAATTAGATGTGTCTTCAGAATAAGTTATTGACCATGGAAGAACATGCGAGGGAAATCAGTGCTATGAAGGTTGAACACTCTAGTCAGATGGATGCCATTACAATACAGGTTCAGAAATTTCAACAGCTGTCAGAGGATGAAAGAAACCAGGAAACATCTATAGATCAGGAGACTCCTTATCTGTTACAGCAAGCTCCATCTTATTATGAGGTCCTTTGTTCCATTGAAAAGTGGATAATTGAAGGTGACCTAGATAAAAGGGAAATTAATAATCAGATTGATGCTCACACAGTTAATCCACCAGTCATTGAAGATCAAGTTATAACTCATGGCACCTGTGAGATTGATCCATCATCCTTTACAAGGTTGACGCAGAATGAAGAAAGACATGTCACGCATATCTTACATACTTCATCTGGTAGCTTTGAAGCAGAAAGTTCCATGTCATCAGTCATACAGCCTGCGATGAAGAAAAAGCGCAAAAGAAAGAGAAAGAGAAGAAGATTTGATGCATCAGATGGCCGCGAGCAACTTGATTTTCAGATAGGAAAAAGTCCTACCGTGTACAGAATTGGACATGGCACATCCGATAAGTAGCCGACGGATTTGCCTGAAAGCAGGCAAATGCTTAGTATACACTATATTGAACACATATGATGCCATGGGCATCCTTTGTATTTGTAACCCTACTCCTTGTTTTTTCAACATTTTCATTTATGTTTTAGGATTAGATTTACTTTTCTTGTTGATAGATAGTCAATAAATGAAGAGCTTATATCTTTTCTGTGCTTAATGTTATATGATGATTTTTGGATGGATGCTACTTATGTTTTGTTGTGTGTTGCATGGATGCAGATTCTGGATTCTCACATTCCTACAATGCAGCAATGTGTCCCCAAGTAGAGCCAGATGTTGACCACTACGTGTCAACTACCCATAGCAGTACACCCCCTTTTTCGCAAAAAGGGACAACGCTTGATCGACGTGTCCGTGCCATTCGACTGTCATCATCAGCCCGATCATGTTATGTTGTAAACCCAGTCTGCATGTGTAAATTGTAAATAATCTTAGCAGATTTGAGTTATGTATGTAAATTGCCTAGGCAAACCTAATTTTCTAGTGATAATCTACGTTCTGGAAGGTTTTTTGTCTCATCGATCCATGATCGACAGAGTTTTTCTTCAGCATAACCCCAAATCCGGAATGAATTTTGTCATTAGAATCTTAGGGGAATCCTAGTGTGTTGATCTGTTAGATTATATTTGTGTCGCAGAACTGGGTGGTCTATGAGGGTCTATGTCAAATGGGTTTTCCCCCTTGAGATGTAAAATTGTAAACGTCATGATGTAAAGTGTCTTGAGGGTTAGAAAATGTTTTAATTCCCTCATAAGTCCTAAGTCCTAGGTCCTAGGTGATTTTTCCAAAGGCTA
>APFE030361998.1:0-10261 GCA_000404065.3 Pinus taeda
ATCAGTATGCATCACACCCTGTACATTGGGAAGGTGATATGCATCACACCCTCTGCATTGAGCTTTTAGTATGGTCCATTTTTGACCATTTATGAGCATTTTTCAGTGGAGAACTTCTCGGAGATGATGTAATCAGTTGACCTTGTTCCTTTAGGCAGTGAAGCAACACTTTTAGGGACTTTTGAGCCCTCAGTTTATGGATATTTGTGATTGGGGTTGAAGTGCCCAAAAATGTCTATAACAGTATGGTAGAGGAAAAATGGGGCCCACAGTGCACCACATGGCATCCCATTCAGCACGTGGGACCCACATGGCAGCTTGACACTTGGCATTCCTCTAGTGGCCTTCTAAACCTACACAAGAGAACAACAAAAAAAATCATTTAAGGTTATTAAATAACTATATAACAAATTTTGTTTTATAGTTATTAAAATAACTATATATATAAGAGTCAAAACCCAAAATATATATGGAAAAACCATATAATGGTTACACCCATACGTGGCAAGGTCATAAATAACAAAACAAAACCAACGTATAAACAAATATGTGGCCTTATATATCATGGTATGGAAATATGTTATATGGTTATAAAACCATATCACCAAAGCCCATTTTAAAACAAACATATAACAATACCAACCAACATTCACGTGGAGGTAACCAAACCTTAATAATAACACAAACTCGTGGTGGAGATTACTTGGGTGTGAGTCATGGATGGTGGGTCGGCCCTTGGGGCATGGACCCAACCACATAAGTCAACTTCAAAAAAAAACCATCATATTCCATTTATGGCACACCTCCCATCCAACATAACATATGCAACGGATGTGGATACGCACAAGATACAAGGAGATATGGTGACAACTGAAAATCCTCTACGTATAGCCTCAAGTACAGTCAATTAAAACCAAATATAATTTTTTTATATACATGTATGGAATACAGTTTGGTAAAGTCTGGAATATGGTTATTTTAAAAGTGGGTTTTGGTAAAAATAACCCATAACCATATTATGATTTAATCCGCCTAAACTTTATATAAAGTCATTTTTTACCATTTCCAAGGGAGGAGATCAATGACACGAATTTCGAGACAAGGTGGTGGAACCTTGAGCACTTAGAAACACTGGTGGAACCTTCCCTGAGCAGAATTTTTGCAAGAGGGTGATTTTGATCCAGTCTCAGAATTGGGCAAGTTTTATATGGATTTTGCACCTCTCACCGACGGGAATCCATTGGCAGTGTCAGTTTCTGCAACAGAGCTCTCCAATTTTCAGGCACTTTTCAGCATGGAGGTATAATGCTCCATTTTGTAAATTGATGAATGTAACTTCTTTTGATGCCATTTTTAATGAATGAAGGCTTACCCATTGATCGAGTAGGGCCCGGAGACGTAGTCCAAGAGGGATGAACTCCGTTATCAAGCTTCTTGTCTTCTTGTCATGCTTATGTGTTTCTTCTTCTTCTTCTCACATGTGCACATTTAAGTTTCTCTTTGTTTAAGCTACAAACTGTTTATGTAATTCTTTTCATGCATCTATAAACAAAAAGATAACCTGGGATCAATGAGCCTTGGCTTCTCCACAGTGCAAAGCTGGTACATCTCTTTGGAGGAGCAAGCAGCAGTGGTTGTAACGTTCCGTTATCGGGACTAGTGGTTAGTCATGGTTGTACTGTATGATTGGAACTTTCACTTATTAATATAACAGAGCCAACACATTTCATGCATATGTTGTTATTGTATTTCAATTAACTTGGTTACTCTAATGATATATGTATCTATTTGCTTACGCATGTATGTATAGACTCTTTCTGTATATGTATGTATGAATCTTACTGAGATGTGATGTTGGTTTAACCATCACTTTGGATTGTTGGCTCACCTTCCTTCCAATTTGTGATGTGTCTTTTCTCATGTGTTCCCTTCCAAGTTTCGTGTTTACAAAGGTTTCCAAGCAGCACACTCATTCCACCTTCCATGTGTTAGAACCATTCATGCACCTTACTTGGCTTGCTACGCATGTCACACCCTTGCTCCCAACAAGGACATCCTACTTACCTCTGCGTGCAACCGCGGTCAAGGCAATACTGCATGACCCACTACTGGGACCCCTACACCAAACGGTCTGAGGTCTAGTTGGGACTTCTTACCAGGGAGATTCCCTGACATGTTGGTGGGTCAAGCAGTGTCAACATGACCCTAGATCTAATTATAGTTATGTTTATCTTGACCTAGTGGATAAGTGTGGTTTGAGAAAAGAAGTGCATGCAGAGTATTGGTTGGTGTAGTTTGCTACATGTACTAAGAAGATAGTTCATCATTGGGTAAGAGCTTGTGAATTTGAGCTAAATGGTATGCCTACATCAGCACATCTAAATTTTCTTCCACTGGGATCATATAATATTCTTTTGGGTATGGATTTGTTGTATCTCCACAGGACCAAAGTGGAATCCTATCACAAGGCTATTGAGTGTGTGGATGATAATGGGGAAAAGAGAATCTTGTAGTCAAAGAAGAAGCCTACATCAATGAGGATGATTGTAGCTATGCAAGCCAAGCATAATCGTAGAAAGGGGTGTGTACTATTTGCAGTCCATATTTCCAGTGACAAGGGTAAGGATGTTGGGGATGTAGAAATATTCGATAGGTACGATGTATTATAACAGTTTCAGGATGTGTTTCTAGTAGATATTTTAGAGTTTCCTCCTCACAGGGAAGTGGATTTCTCTATTGAGTTGGTACCAAGGGAAGCACCAACATCGAAGGCACCTTATAGGATGAGTACTCCAGAGTTAGTGGAATTGAAGTTGTAGTTGAAGTAAATGCTTGACAAGGGGTAAATTAGGCTAAGTGTATCATCTTAGGGTGCACCAGTATTGTTTGTGTAGAAGAAGGATGGTACTCTCACGTTGTGCATTGAATACAGGTAGTTGAACAAGGTGACCATCAAGAACAAGTATTTAGTCTGGAGGATTGATGACTTGTTTGATAAGTTGAAGGGAGCAACATTGTTCTTGAATATTGATTTGAGATCATGATACCATCACATACGCATTAAAGAAGAGCACATCTACAAGACTACTTTCCAGACCAGGTTTGGGCATTACAAGTTTTCTGTAGTTGCTTTTCATTTGACTAATACTCCAACTAATTTTATGTGCTTAATGAAAAGTGTGTTGTGTTCTTACCTGGACAAATTTTTTATTTGTATTCATTGATGATACATTAATATATTCTAAGAATGAGGAAGAGCATGTCGAACATTTAGCACCAATATTGAGATTTCTAAGAGAGCATTAGTTGTATGCCAACCTTAGCCAATGTATTTTCTTTCGGATAGAGGTACAATACTTGGGTTATATGGTTTCCAAGGAAGGCATGGCAATAGATCCAGAAAAGATCAAAGTTGTCATGGAATGGGAAGCTCCTAGAAATTTGTATGAGGTTAGATCATTCATGCGGTTAGTAGGTTATTATAGCAGGTTCATCAGGAACTTCTCGTTGATCGCATATCCTATTACATCCTTACATAGGAAAGAAAAGAAATTTGAATGGATAGAATAATGTGCAACAAGTTTTGAGTAGCTGAATTAGTTGTTGACAAACATTTCAATGTTAAAGATTCTAGATCCATATAAAGAGTTTGGGGTGTGCATAGATGCTTACAAGAGAGGACTTGGTGGAGTCCTGATGCAGGAGGGACAAGTGGTGTGTTATGAGTCAAGGAAACTGAATGAGCACGAGAAGAATTATGTGACTCAAAAACTTGAGTTGGCAGCGATCATTCATGCATTGAAGATGTGGAGGCACTATCTTCTTGGAAGGAGGTTTGTATTGATGAGCGATCACAGTGGAACAAGGTACCTATTTCACCAACCAAATATGAATTCCAGGAAAGCTAGATGGTTGGCTACCCTTAGTAAGTTTTACTTTGAGATCATATACATTAAAGGAAAGGAGAATGGGGTTGCAGATGCTCTCAGTAGGAGAGTGTGGATAAATAATGTTGCAGCTCTGAGCTCTTATGGGATAGATTTACAAGACTGCATTTTGTAGGTAAGGCAGTAGGATGACAGGTACCAGTAGCTTAAGCATAGGTTATAATAGGGTACAAGTAAATAGGATGTGGACTATCATCTCACAATGGATGGCTTGATCAAATTTAGGGACGGGATCTATGTGTCAGATGACAGTGAGCTTAATAATATTATCTTGAGGGAGTTTCATGTCAAGCCATATTCAGGTCACCGTGGATATCAGAAGACATTGAAAGTGATGAAGAAGTTCTACTATTGGACGAATATGAAGAAGGAAGTGACAGAGTTTGTTAATAAATGCTTGGATTTTCAGCCAGTGAAAGCTTAGTGTAAGCACTTAGCTGGTTTGTCACAGCCTATTCCAGTTCCAGAATGGAAATGGGAGTTCATTTCCATGGATTTCATTACAGGTTTGCTGAGGACATTGAAGTAACATGATTCCATCATGGTTCTGGTTGACAGGTTGAGCAAGGTAGCTCACTCCACTCCAATGAAGACTACTTATTCATCTATTGTGGTAGCACAAGTCTTCATCAGGGAGATAGTGAGGTTACATGGAGTTCTGAAGAAGATCGTGTCGAACATAGATGCCAAGTTCACTTCTAGGATTTTGAAGGAGTTGTTCATATGTTTGGGTATAGAGTTGGACAAACCGAGAGGGTCAACAAGATCCTGGAGTATATGTTGAGGATGTATTCATGCATCAACAATGGAAGTTGGAGGAGTATCTTCCACTCGTTGAGTTTTCTTACAAAAATGGTTATCATGAGTTAGTGAGGATGAGTTTGTTTGAGGCACTTTGTGGGTAGAGTTGTAAAACTCCTATCAACTGGAATGATCTAGTGAACAGGGTACTTATTGGACTGGACATGTTGGTAGAAATGGAATAGGAAATGCACGTTATCAAGTAGATTCTAAAGGTAGCACAAGACAGGAAGAAAATTTATGCAGATTAGCACAGGGAATTTAAGGATTTTCAGGTTGGGGAGCATGTATACTTGCACATCAAGCCATGTTGATAAATCTATAGGGCAATAATTAGAGTGATTTTTCTTTTCTTGATAACTCCTTGTGATCTCTTTTTCATTTTTCTTACTTATTAGATTCTTTAATTATTAATATGTTTGTATATCATCCAATAGCTACCATAATGTAGGTTGTAAGCCAGGGCCAAAACCGCTCCACTTGAGAGGAAAACCCGCAAATCTCTTCTCTTCTTATAGATTCTTCAATTGACGAATTCCATGACCTCTAAACCAATATCAATACCCTCCAAGATCAAGTCCAACCCTTCTATATGATGTGCTTCCTTTGTTAAAGTTAAACCTAGTCAAATCTCTTATAGTTGCACAACTTGGAACCCTAGCTACATAACTTCGGCCTCTACTGCATGTTTGAAATTTTTGGCCCTCCCAACAGTAGCTACTTCCACACGTGTGAACCTATTCTAGCCTCCCAATACTTCTTCATAACTTCGCTTGGTTTTCTCCATTCTTATAATGCTTGATGATGGCCTAATGTGACCTTCATTGACCTTCTTTCTCTTCCTTCTTCAAGATCAAACTTGCAAAATAAAAACCCTAGAACAACATCATAATCCCTAGCCTTCCTTCACACGTGGCTCCTCAAATTAGGTTGACTTTCTAGCTGCTAGGCCAACTTGGTCTTGAGGGTTATTTTGACACTTTTAATGACAAAATTAATTTCCTTTACAATTTACAATGTGCTCGATGGGGTCTTCAAATTATGACAATCACTCTTTTCGCTTCTTGACCTAGGACTAATCCTAGAAGCACTCAATGGGTGCTCGAACTATAAAATAAAATGCCTTTAGCATGAAACCCATAATCCAAAAATACTAATAATTTTTCTTTCATTTTATGATATAAAAGAATCAAAAGTACATTTCATTTATGAAGATCGAACCTAGTTACACATTTTTCAACACTCCCTCTTAACTAGCGAGGTATTCATAAATGGTACATGGACATTCTCAATCTGAATATATCTCATAAGAAGAGTCAGATCGGTAACCCGTCTATTTAGCATCATATCAACCAACATTGTCATATAGCAAGGCCTTGACTAACAACTCCATCTCTCCACAAGATCAGAGCACAATGTTGGCTTGACCAATGATTTATAGACACCGTCATCATTGTCTCTTTCGAAACATACCCCACCTGGGTTCTCTTGGAGTATGTTCCACCAGGACTATTCTTATCTTGGATAGTCAATCCTAAAATAACATCAGTCCATTATGACTACTCTTATCTTGGATAGTCAATCCTTAAATAATATCAGTCCATTATGACTACTCTTATCTTGGATGCCCTACCACATCCTCAAAGAGTATTGGGTGCTAGATTCTTACCCAATCCTCCATTCTTTCTTCCCAAGTGAAGACGAGAATGATGTGTATATCTCTCCCTCTCAACCAGGGAGGATATATCAATAAAACCAAGATTGTCTCTCAAATACACAACCTTCTTCTTAGGAAGAGATTTTGTCAAAATATCAGCTATTTTTTCATTAGTGGAAATATACCGTAACTGCAATACACAATCTTGTACTTGCTTTTGAATGTAGTGATACTTGTTGTTTATATGCTTTGTCTTTCCATGAAACATTGGGTCTTCATAAAATCTTATACAACTGGTGTTATCACAATGTATCACTGTAGGGTCCATTATTCCTTTGAGAAATTCAGACAGCGACTTCTTCAACTATACAACTTATCTGCTTACTTCACAGGTTGTAACATATTCAACCTCGGCACTACTTAAAGAAATTGTGTCTTTCTTTTCGCTCATCCATGAGATCATGCAGGATCCCAAACTAAAAAATCATTCTTTAGTTCTCCTTCCATCATGCTCATTACCTCCTTAGTTGGAATGTGTATATCCAATCAAGTGGACATCATTCCTCCTATCATATTTCAGGAAGTAGTGGATTGTACCTTGCAGATATCTCAGTATATGTTTTGTTGTTATCAATGATCATGCTTTGGCTCCACTTGGAATTGACTAAGAACATTTACTGAAAAACATATGTCTGGTCATGTATTCACCAAGTACATTAGTGAGCTAATCAATTGTCTATACCTGGAAGGATCTACAGTGCTCTATTCAGAAATCCTTTGTCTTTTCAAGTTTGTGATCATCGGGGTTATCATTGGTTTGTAATCCATCATGTCAAACCTCTTCAACATCTTGATCACATACTTCCCTTGACCTAGATAGATCTCATCAAGTCCTTTCCATACTTCTAGTCCCAAATAGTAATGCATCTGCCCTAGATCCTTCATGTTAAATTTTGTTGCTAGAGGTTTCTTACATTATTCAATTTGACCTTCCACACCTATCAAGATAAGATCATCCACATACACAATAATGATTGTCGGATCTCCCTTAACAACCTTAATGTAAAGGTTCATATCAGCATAACTCTTTGTGAAGCCTAATACCTGTAGGTATGCATCCATTCTAGCATATCATGCCCTTGGTGCTTGCTTGAGGCCATATAATGCCTTCTTCAATCTGCAAACATATGTCTCTCTATATCTAACTTAAAAGCCAAATGATTGCTCTATATAGACTTCCTCATCAATTGTGTCATTCACGAATGCAGTCTTGACATCCATTTAGTGGATGTTCCATCCCATCAATGCTACTAAAGAGATCAGTGAACATATAGTTGTATACCTTGTTGTTGGAGAAAATGTATCTTCATAATAGATGCCTTCTTGTTGAGAGAAGCCCTTAGCCACAAATCTTGCCTTATATTTATCAATACTTCCATCTATTGCATGTTTAATCTTATAGATCCATTTGGAAGTTACCAAAGATTTGTCTTCTGGCATAGGTACAATTTCCCAAACTCCATTTTTCATTATCGATTGATACTCTTCATTCATGGCATCCTTCCATTCTTGGTTTGTGACAGCTTCTTCAAAGGTGTACGGCTCTGCTACTATCAATTTTTTCATATATGTTGCATACCGATAATATCGTTTGGGCTTCTTACATTCCCTGAATGTGCCTTGAATTGCTCCATGACCTTCTGCATCAAGTAGTGTAGACTTCAAAAAGTTATGTCTGTTTCTAGTTTCAGGGATTACCACAGGTTGTACAAGCTCACTCGGACCTTCATCTTCATGATATAATTATTCTTCCTCCCTTGAAACTTCGTCTTCAAATACCGGAAGTTCTTCATCCTCGGAGTCCATAGGAAGATCCTTTGATTTTTTGAATGAAATACTTTCATCATATATCACATCTCGACTGACTTCTATTCGGTGTCCTTCCTTTATGTAGATCCTATAGACCTTAGAAAAGTTACTGTAGCCAACAAATGTTCCCTTCATGCCTGATGGATCCAACTTCTTTCTCGTGTCCTTAGGTATATGAAGATAAACAAAAAAACAAAAAATTCGAAGATGATCCATGCTTGGTTTCTTCCCGGTGAATAATTATTCAGGAATTGATTTATTTAGTGGCCTGTAGGGACTTCAAATTTGTATGTATATAGTTGTATTTGTTGCTTCACCCCATAGAAATTTCGACAAATATTGATCATGTAGCATTTCTTTTACACTTTCTTCAATGGATCTATTCTTTTGTTTTGCAACTCCATTTGGTCAAGTTTATTTGGGACTACCAACCCCCTCTTAATCCCAGAATCCTTATAGAAGGCTATAATTTCTTTGGAAATATACTCTCCCCCATTATTGTATCTTAATATCTTGATTCTCCTTTCTATAAGGTTCTCTACTTCGGCTTTGAATTCTTGAAATTTTGTAAAGACTTCATCCTTGGATTTAATTATAGATGACCTCCAAGTGATTTTGGAGTCATAGGACTACAAACATCAGAATGAATAAGATCCAAGATTTCTTTTGACCTTGAAGCACTGCTTCCAAATGGTCTCTTGGTGTTCTTACCCAATGCACATCGCTTTCAAACTCCTTCATGATCATCTTTAATATCGAGGATGCCATTTACTATGGTATTTAGTGTTGGTAAGATTTTGTAGTGGACATGACCAAATCTTATAAGACAAAGTTCACATGGGCTAACTTCAATGTGAACCAAAGCTTGAGAAAGGGGAGTTATCAATCTATAGAGTCTTCCTTCATGAATCCAAATCATGATAGCATCTTCTATGCTTGAGTTCTTACCCCATACTGCAACTCATCCATTAATGAAATCCACTCTATCAACCTTATCTTCTAGACTTGAAATGGAAAGTAAATTCTTATGCAAACCTGGAATAAAGAAGATGTTGTTGAGATGAATCTTTCCTCCATTCTCCATCTCTAGTGAGGTTGATCTAATTCCTCTCATATGATAGCTTTTATTATCACCAAGCTCTACAGAGTAAGAGGACTTTCCTTTTGACATTGTTTTTAGTTGCTTGTGATGGCCGGTCATATGTCTTGATGCTCCCCTATCAATCACCCAAATGCTCTCATCTTGAAATGTGCCAATGAGTGTTGAGAAGAGCCTTTTTTGCTTTGTCTTGATCACTTCCTTCTTTGGAGTAAAAAGAATATTTCATACTTCTTTTAAGCCCTTCTTAAGATGACTTGTTACCTTTGAACACTTATTTAGAAACTTATTTAGTGTAGTAGAGATCTTCATAATGCCCTTAGCCAACCTCAGCTCTAATACCATGTTGAGAAATCTATAGGGAAATGATTAGAGTGATTTCTCTTTTCTTGATAACTACTTCTGGTCTATTTTTACTTTTTCTTACTTATTAGCTTCTTTACTTATTATTATGTTTGTATATCATCAAACAACTACCAAAACAAGAACAAAAACAACACATTATGTAGGTTGCAATCTAGGGCCAAAACCTCTCCATTAGAGAGGAAACCCCGCAAATCCCTTATCTTCTTATAGATTCTTCAATTGACGAATTCCAAGACCTCTAAACCAAGATCAATACCCTCCAAGACCAATTCCAACCCTTCTAGATGATGTGATTCCTTTTTCAAAGTCAAACCAAGTCAAATCTCTTCCAACTGCATGACTTTAACCCCCAGCTTCCCAATTTCAGCCTCTATTGTAGGTCTGAAATTTTTGCCCCTCCTAGTAGAAAATGTTGCCACACGTGTGAGCTTATTTTGGCCTCGACTTCTTCTGTTATGAAACCAGCTCAAGAAAAGATAGAAAAGATAGATCAACGCCTTAGAATTCAGCCTCTTCGAGGGG
>APFE030361998.1:27608-41512 GCA_000404065.3 Pinus taeda
TGGTTAAAACATTATAAAAATTTCAAATAGTCTTACTATTAAAAGTGGATTTATATTAAAAGTCAATTTATTCTAAAATTTAGAAAATATTTGTTGAAAATGAAAATTTGAGTCATGTAGTCTACATAATGTTGAAAACTTGACTAAACTGGGAAGGGGGTTAATTAGTTTATTATATACATGGACATTAATTTTATTTTCATTAATATCATTAACTCATACATAACATGAGAAGCTTAACAAATAATAACCAACATATGAATATGTAAACAACAAGTAAGAAGCAAACCATACCACATACATGAACACACAATAACAACACACATTGACACTAGATATATGTGGAAACCCATAAAGGGAGAAAACCAAGATTCTATTATTGTTGTTATGCAAAGGCAAGCTCCTACTCCTTATTATATGTAATTTTTTGTAGGCTCCAACCTACAAGAGGTTGTGACCTCCATTTGTTGCAAGCAAGATTGAAGGAAGCTCCAACTCCAATATGTTTTTTGTAGGCTATAACCCACATGAGGCTCCTACCTCAACTAGCTCCTACTCGATATTTGTCAAGCTTCAACTTCAAAGGAGACTATCATCCCATTATGCAAACACAAAATAACAATGCATTGTTTTATATGGTCATAAACTTTACATATCTCCATCTTCATTTCGGCATCTTCTTCCCTCCAAATTTTCTTCACATCAACTTCATAAGTGCCACGTAACTAATGCATAATAGTTCAATCAGCTCCCCCACATTCATTCATTCCATAACATCCCTTATGCCTTCCAAAATCACATATTTTATAGAGATAGTTTTCTAGTTGTTCGTATCCCACATAGGAATATGAAGTGAATAGGCTTGACTCTTTGCCTTCCACTCATTTGTTTCCAAAATATTCATATTTTGAATATTAGAACAAGGAATAAATAATTCAACAAATATTGATTTCAGCCACATGTAATCATTAAATGAATCAACCTAATGACAACATCAAGTACCAATCTGTTTCGCATTAATTCATCACAAAAATCATTGCATTTGCCTTGGAGTCTTGCCTTCGCATCACAACGATTAAGCTCAATCAACTATTTTACATCTTAACAAATTATTCGTTAAGTAATATCTTCCCTTCTTTGCTTTACTTCTTCTCCTTTCCTTGTTCTTCTTCCATTGTTGTTGCTCCTTGCATTGTTGTTGATCCTTTCCTTGATGCTGCTACTTGCATTATTGCTCCTGGTTGCCAATTTTACTTTCTCATTAATGACAATAATGTTAACAATCTCCCCCTTTTTCATTGATGGCAACAAATTTGTCCTCCCCCTTTCATACTGTGAATTTTCTTCCTTCCTCTTATTACCTCCGCCTTTGACATCAATGACAAGGGGGTTACAAATGTTTTGTAGCCTGTAAAAGAGTCCTTATTGTAGCTTTCATAAATGCATTAATTCTCTATTAATTGTAATGTATTGTTCTAAAAAAAATGTTGATAATGTGGTTGAATGAATACCACTCCAGATGGATTATTAGGGCTCCTCCAGATTGAAGGAATGTTGTTCCATAAACATTGAAAAATGTTGTTGTGAGAACAATGTTAAATATTGTAAGAATAATGTTGAGGTAACACTTTCTAAGGAAACCATGGCAAGAAGAGATTCCTTTGTTTACCCAATTGAAGTGACAACTGATACCTCCTTGAATGAACATTGTAGAATATCATTGTATGCTAACCCAAAGAAAGTGTATGAAGTCATGATGCCAATTAACAATCACCCCCACATGTATTATTATTGTGGGCCAAAATCCATTTCAAAATCAATGAGCCAACAAACTATAAGGACAACAAACAACTATTCTAGCATTGTCATTGGAAGTGCCATTCACTGTATTAAGGGTTCTTGAAACAACGTTCCATAGCATTCCTCATAGTGCAATCAAATTCCATTTTAAAGTAGCATATAGAAGCACTACAAACAATGTGTTGCAAATAATGCTTCATAATATCATAAACCACATTCTCCATAATATCTCTCTATAACTTGAAATATAACTCATGATCCATATTCTTTATTAATAACACTTTCCAATGATCTCCATGATATGAGTTTCGAGTCTGCATATTATACCACCACTGGTTATATTATGTGCTCAATTTATTATAATGTTGCATACTATAATAATAATAATAGTGCATTATAATAATTAATATCATTTCATGTTTGCAATGTAAGTTGGCATATAAGAACACATTATAATAATAATTTGCCTACATATTAATTCGATGTTGGTAATTAAAAATGTTGTTCGCAATAAAATGTTAGTGTTGCTCCAAGAATGAATTAACAGTACTCCACAATGTTTTTTAACCCTACATCCAGAATGGATTAGCACTCCTCCAAGTTTATATGAATGATGCTCTAAAATTTGTATTAATGTTGCTCCAATGCTACTCGTATTGTTATACATCAATCTACAATCCCAACACATATGCAACAAATACCAATGCAATATGTCCGATCGCTTCTTAGCCATATAGCAACACTCAACACCAACATATTCATCAAGATAATATTCACCAAGGCTATTTACTATGGTAATATTCACTTGCAAGCAACAAATACCAAAGAAATATGTCCCATCGTCTATTCTCAACTATATAGCAACACTGAGCACCAACATATTCATCAAGACAATATTCACCAAAGCTATTTACTATGGTAATATTCACCTCAAATTGATTTATTATGGTTGAGTAATTCCAATAATGATTTAGATGTAAAATAAGATCTCATGATCCACTGTAACAAAATCACCAACTATACATATATGTTAATTCCACTCATAATTAAATCAACCCATGATTTATAAAGACAGCCCATGGTTTATCCTGATAATCATTTATATTGGAAACCAAATCAATCAACACGGGAGTTCATAAAACTATGTACTCCTCCAAACTGTTCACGATTTTCTTTAACTCCAATTAATTAAATATCCATTGAATATATCATAAATGGTCCAATAAATATCCATTCCAATATATATAGTCTCTTTCCGATCTTCCTGAAGCCATATTCCAATATTAACACTTATTAACACTCTTCCATAATAATATTGAAGCCTCTCTCCAACATGACAATATTAGATCATAATGGATGATAGTACTGCACTCATATTCGATTTGACAGAGGATTTAGATATACCTTGAAACGATAATCGTTGAATCATATAGGTTGAAAAGGTAATTACTGAAGAAATATAGGTCGAAGATTATATGTTGAAGCACAGGACTGGAGTAATATAGGTTGGAGCAGTAAAAGTTGGTGGTGAGAGTAGGTTTTTTCGGCTACAGATTTTGGCTGCAAAATTCGCATTTGTTTTTTGCTGAAAAATAAAGTTGGAGAAAATGATACCATTTGTCCCTTGTTGGGGGCTACAAATAATATATAGCTATATGAATATCCACATTGTATAAATAAATAATGACAACCTATAAACCAAGTTGTATATAAACCAAGCCATGCATAAATGATATCCAACCCTGGTCTATATTTGATAAGGAGGCCATCAATATCCTCAGTTTACCCATATACCACACTGCATTCTTCATTATTTTCACACTTCATTAATCCACTCATTAACCCAACGCAATTATTTCAAGGCTCGTATTCACCCCCTTAAGATTTCATTCAATGCAATTATTTCAAGGCATTAATATTTCCTTCCAATATACTCACCACTAATTATTCCACCCATTATTTCAAGGCTCGTATTCACTACACGTTATCAACCTGAATTGTTTATTCCATGCATTATTTGAATGCAATATGAACCACACATTAATATTCCAGGTGCTCCATGCTAAGGCATTAATTTTTTCTTCAAGTGTATCAACGTTGTCACCATTAGCTGCGGTCGTGGAGCAAGTCATTAACGTTGTCATTATTAACAAAGGTCGTGGAGGAGTACGTTAGTGAGGCCATGGATGTTGGAAGCTTCTCCAAATGTAACAAAACGTCGGACATAGACTTTGAAATCCATAGAAATACATTGAGCTAATGTTTACCCTGGAGGCATTGGCCTTTATGGTTCATATCCAAAACTGCATGGTATGTTTTAAAACGACATATTTGAAATGTAGGCCCCTTTACAATCCGATTATTAGCCCTTGTACAATCCGATTATTACCGATTTATAAGAAATTTGAGTGGTAGCTAGGGCTCAAAACCCAAATTCGACTCCTTGATAGAGATCCATCTTATAATTGACATAGGTTGAAAGGATTTGGAATGCTTGAAGGAGAACGATGTAAGAGTTAGAGATTATCAACGTTTCTATTGAGTAGTGATAATAATAATAATGTCAATGAAGCCTTGATAATGTCATTGTAATGTTTGATAATAATAATAATACCACAATGTAATTATTGCAAGGCAGTTAATGTTGAGGCAATGAATAAAAATTCTCTAATGGAAATGTTGCTATGGAATATACGAACGCTTCATATATTATTCCTCTGTGCAAAATTATTATTTTGTGCACAATTATTTAAAGCAGCTCCAATTCGCTAGCTATCAATATTATGTATGGCGTTGTCATTATGTCCCTCTATAACGCATGTTGAGTAATTGATTTGAATGTAATGCATATTATAAAAAAATTCAAAAAATAAATAACACTATAGCAATCATTTTGACCCACAAGGTCGTTATAATGTTGCCAATATTATAGCGCTGCCATGTTTGTTCGCTCAGAATACCTTCTGTGTCTCTGTCATACTTGTACAAGAATATTAATTATTTTTTGATCCATTGAGTATGTAACTTCTATGTTGGAGCTTCATTTAAACTCACATATATTTTCATTATCCATTTCCCACTACTTGTAGCTAGTATCCATAGAGAAAAAAATGGACCATTCTGAGTTTGACAATATTACCATTACCACAAGCTCACACAACCCCAAATTTGGTTCTTCCATCATTTAGATTGCATAGATCACTTTTTTTCCTTGCATCTTCCTTTTTATATTATTCGCTTGAGATTCCAGCAATTGTTAAAGCTTAGTGGTTCTGCATTGTATACATGTTATTTTGTTCCTAGTAGTTATTTCACTTGGTAGGCATCATTGATGTAGGGATGAGTTATAAAATTATGCTTCAAAGATCCCTTTTGTTTGAAATGGAGTACATCTAAACATGCTGCATATCCTTATTGGTCCTATCCAAATAACTTCCATCACTCATCACATAGGTAGCACAGTTTCATATGCTTGGAGTGGACTTCAGTGAAATCATCTCTTATTACTCTCATTGAAATTAAAGTTTCTACTTCATTTTTTTTCAATAACATTGTCCAGTCTCAATTCCCCTCCTTTCGATTATTAAAAAATGTCTTGTATGGGGCTCTCCTAATTTATACATCCATTTTTCCTAATGTTTGGCTTTGTTTCACTCACAATTTCTCTATTCTAATCATATGGATGAGAATGTTGTGTTGTCAGAGATTTGCATCGACAATAGAAATCAAGGCCATTAAGATTCTATTGGTATTTGTTTTAGATTGATGTGCTCAATATGGATTTGAATCTTTTAAGTTTTATGGTTTTGTCTTGTTTCTCCTTTTTTATTTGCAACATTTGGCATGTACGTAATTATTCAATTATTTAGATGAATTAATGCTGGAGATGTCCGCATTCTTTTTAATTCTCTTGTTATCTTTCAACATTTCTTAAGATTGCTTCACATGTCTCTTACAACTTCAAGTTCTCAAAGATGTGAAACATTCCCTTTTGTAAATTTCTTCTTTCCAATACATTCGACATAACTTTGCAGTAGGGCCATTTTCTTTTTCTTTCTTCTGCAAGTTGGATATAATATAGTGGCAATGTCATCCACTAAATCCTGCATTATTATACAATATTTTATTCAATATATTTTCCATAGTATAGATGTATTTCACACCTACATATTCAAATATTTATTGTCAATAATGGAGCTTCTCTCCCCATCAGGTGATACTGGTTCAACGTTGACAGATTCTTCTTTTCTTTCTTGAGTAACTCACGCTAAGACCAAGCTAGGTCACTGGTTATTCTTTATTCTTCCTTTTCCATACCTTCGTTAGTTTCCTTCTTGTGTCTAATTTTCTTTCGTCTCACTATTTGAATTTCTTGCAGTGCCGATCTTTTGTCTAGAGTTCTTTAAGGTATAGTGAAGCTTGCAGTCTTTGGTTTTGTGTCCATAATTTCTGCATAGGTAACACCTTATATGGTCACGCAAAGGAACAAATGATGTGTGTGTTCTTGAGTGATTTATATTTTTCTTTACATAGTTTTTCCATTCAACTACCTTATGTCCAAATTCATGACACATATAACAATAACCATAGAAATAGTTTATGTACTAGTTTATGTACCTAGTTGTTGGTGTTCTACATTATTTTCTTGCTGGATAGTACCTTATTGTTTTTTGCATGTTTTTTTGAACAATATTGACCTTCTTGTTCTTATAGTATGCTACTATGTGTCCAGGTTTATGCAAATAAAAACATGTGAAATTTTCCCTAGGAGTAAAGAATCTCCTTTGAGATCCTCTGAACTTGTTCAACTCATTTTATAAGAGAGAATTTGCTTCTTACAGTGAACCCTCTTTTCATCGCATTCATTGGCTTTTGATATTGCTTCTTATTTTTTTTTATTTAAAACATTTTTTTGTTAGACTCTTCTTCTAAGTGTCCTTTTAGGGCTACTTCATTATGATATTTAATGGTTTCCTTTGCTGAGTTCTTCATGGTGGAAGGATCCTCTTCTAGCTTCTTACACAACCTATTCTATTCTTCTAAATTACTTCTAGCTTAACTAACCTCATCTTATAATCCTTCACACTATAGGTCTCTGTACTTGAATTTACATATCATCACCTCCTCTAGTCTCCTTGCTTCTTTAGGTTGAGTATTTAGGCTAACAATTTCTTCCTTGTAATCATGCTCTTTCTCATCACATATATGCACAAGTTTCTTCAAATATTTGTTTTCATTCTTGAATCTTTCTATACTAGCCTATGATATGTCAAGCCTCACTTGATTTTTATTTTCCTTTTATTCAAGAGAGTTAGGTACATTCACACAGGTAGAGGTTTTAGTTAACTAAACACTTTCCCTTTGACATGTTTTTTCCTCCTTCCTCTTTCTCTACATTGTTGTTGCTAGCCTCTTGATACATGAGCTGCAATCTATCCCAGATTTCTTTTGCAGACGTTAAATATATTATTGCATCAATATCCTTATTATGAATATTGTTATATATAAGATTTTTTGCCTTACCATTCCATTGTTTTCCTGCACAAAGGGAGAGTTTTTACAATAACCTTCACATATAATCTTCCATACACTAGGTCCATAAGCTATGAATTTGGTCTTCACTTTATCTCTCCAGTCATTAAATTTTGTCGCACTCAAAACAGGTACACTTCGACATTTTGTGACTCAATGAGATCTACCTTCAAACGATTAGGCTTATACACAAGGAACCAACTCTGATACCAATTTTTGAAAACATGACTAAACTGAGGGGGGGTGAATCATTTTAGTATACACATGGACATTAATTTTATTTTCATTAATATCATTAAAGGATACATAACATGAGAAACTTAACAAATAATAGCCAACATATGAATATGTGATCAACAAGTAATAAGCAAACCAAACCAAATACATGAACACATAATAACAACACACATTGACACCAGATATACGTGGAAACCCATAAAGGGAGAAAACCATAATTTTATTATTGTTGTGATGCAAAGTCAAGCTCCTACTCCTTATTACATCTTATTTATGTAGGCCCAAACATACAAGAGGTTGCCACGTCCATTTTCTGCAAGCTTCAACATGCAAGGAAGCTCCAACTCCCATATGTTTTTTGTAAGCGACAACCGATAGGAGGCTCGTAACTCAACTAACTCCAATTGGATATTTTTCAACCTTCAACTTGAAAGGAGACTATCATCCCCTTATGAAAACATGAAATAATAATGTATTGGTTTACCTGGTCATAAACTTTACATATTTTCTTATGAAACCAGCTCACAAAAAGATAGAAAGGATAGATCAACGCCTTAGAATTCAGCCTTTTCGATGGGGAAATCTCCTTTACATTACACAAATGAATGATTATTTGATGAAAAAAATGAAAAGACCTCCTTTCTATATATAGGAGTTTAAGGGGTCATAATATAATCAGAGCCGACATAACAATAATAATGTAAGGGCATAATGATAACAATAGTGTGCTTCTAATGGGCACAATAGTAACAATATCTGCACTACATGGGTACATCAATATAATAAGGGGGCTCTACTAATAACAATAAGGGGTTACACTAGTAGTATAGGGGCCTAACATGCCCCTTTCCTTCAAAAAATGGTGTCTTCAACACTTGAGTAGGTCTTGATGCTTCTATATAAAATTCTTGTCCTCGCATGTGGAATCTTCAGCGGGTAAGTTCTTCCACTTGATGAGATACTCCAAAATTGATTGATTTTGTAGTTGTCAGGTTCTTTCTTCTGTGACTGCTCTAGGTTCCAATATGAGTTTTCCTTCTTCTTCAATTTCTGGCAATATTGTTTGAATTGGGATCTTTCGCAACTTTTGAATAAGTGGTCATACTTCTTCGTCCTTCTTCCATTAATATCTTGCTTTGTTTATTCAATATAGTTGGATAATAGAAATAGCACAAAACAATGCTTCCACATCCTCATCCTTTCTTGAGAGTGCATCTGAAACAAAATTTGGCCTCCATTTTCTATAGATGATGTCAAAGTCATAACCCAACATATTCGTGACACATTTTTTATGTTCTTCTAAATATAGTAGTTGTTCTAAAAAGTATTTAAGACTATCATGATCCATTTTTACCTTGAAGTGTTTGCCCATTCAGTAAGGTCTCCATTTCTTAAGTGCATGTAGTATTGCCAACATTTCCTTCTCATAAATAGCTTGCTTGAGATGTAGCAGAAAAAATACCCAATCGCCTACATCAAAACATTTTTCACTACGATGTTGATATGCCTGTTGTTTCATTCAATTTTGCACCAAAGTGGTGTTATCCTTTAAAAGTTGGAGAACTTGTTGTTGATGCTCAATGTGATCTTTCACTGCTTGAACCTTTTTCTTCTTCATATGTCCTTATATCTTTAGAGTTTGAGGATTGGTAATTTCTTCCAATCCTTTACAAGATATGGTCAGATTCATTTCTTGATGCTTGATATGATATTTCACTTCTTGGACATTTTCCTTCTTGATATGTCCTTCTATCTTGATAGTTTGAGGAGTGGTAATTCCGACCAATGAATTACAAGATATGGTTGAATCATTTCTTCTTTCTCAATACGATCTTTCACTTCTTGCACCTTTTTCTTCTTGATATGTCCTTCTATCTTGAGAGTTTGAGGAGTGGTAATTCTTAACAATGCTTTACAAGATATGCTCTGATTCATTTCTTCCTTCTCTGGGGTTGGGTCCGGGCATATATTCTCTTCTTTTGATGTTTCTTGATCCTTTTCTTCCTCCTCTTCATACTCTATGTAAAATAATTTCTTCTCAGCACACTTATGACCTTTAGTGCATTTTCTATCACAATTGTAACAAAGCTCTTTTTCTCTTTTCTCTTCAAATTGTTGTGGTGTCACCCTTGTAGGTTGTGGAAGGCTAGGAGAAACAACACTTCCATCTTTATAGTTGTGATGGTTAGGCTTACTTGTTGCCACAATTTTACTTTCCACTATGTAACAAAGCCCTTTTACTCTTTCTAATTGTTGTGGTGTTTCTCTAAAGAAGGTGCTTCTCTTTGTTTCCTCATTATGTGCTATCATTTCCTCCATGAAAATTGACCACGTAACAAGTTGTTTACAAGAACAAAGCCCTTTATACCATAAAAATTGATCCGGTTCTAAATATGAAGATGCAATACATACCTTTTGTAATAGTGGTACACCATCTAGATGAAAATATTTCTCCATCTGAAGTATCCAATTTACCGGATCCTTGCCATCAAACTTCCTCATATCGCCTTTTTCTTGATTTTAGGATCTTGATATTGAAATGACTATAACTCTGCAATTTTGTCTCTTCCAGTTCTGAAATTGTGACCTACAGTAGCACTCTGAGTCCTCTTTCCAATGGCACTAGTCTGATCAAATTTAGATTCTCCAAGAAAGAGTAATGATTAATCTCCCAATATGACTTGGTTATATACCTTTTCAGAAGATCTAACTTGTAGGAAGTGCCAGGTGTCATTGTTTCGACCTTACAATCTTAAAAACATACACAAGAAACTACATTTCCTCCTCTTTCTATAACTTCTTACAAAATTTCAATCTGATGCTCAGAGAGAAAGTTATGATGATTTTCCCCAGGTCACTTGTTTGGAATGTAATTCAGGAGTTTGCAAAAAGACCAACTTCCTCAGATCTTATCTCCGGAAATGTTGTGTGAAAAGCTATGAAATCCGAACCCGAGGTTTAGTGCAATTTCATCTCAAATGGGTTTTTTTCACTAATGAAACGTCGCAGAAAAAAGTTATAGCGAAAATGCTACAATGACCTATTTGTAGTAGTGAAACCCTAGAATCCAAAGCTCTCATACTAAATGTTATGAAACCAGCTCACAAAAAGATAGAAATGATAGATTAATGCCTTAGAATTTAGCCTCTTCGAGGGGGAAACCTCCTTTAAATTACGCAAATGAATGATTCCTTGATGATACAAATGAAAAGACCTCCTTTCTATGTATAGGAGTCTAAGGTGTCATAATATAATTAGAGCCGACATAACAATAATAATGTAAGGGTGCAATAATAACAATAGTGGGCTTCTATGGGGCACAATAGTAACAATATGGGCACTACATGGGTACATCAATATAATAAGGGGGTTTTAATAATAACAATAAGGGGTTACACTAGTAGTATAGGGGCCTCACATATTTCCATCTTCATTTCTTCATTTTCTTCCCTCCAAATGTGCATCACATCAACTTCATAAGTGCCAGGTAACTAATGCATAATAGTTCAATCAGCTCCCCCGCATTCATCGAAACCCTAACATCACTTATGCAATCTAAAATCACATATTTTATATAGATATTTTTCTGGTTATTCATATCCCACGTAGGAATATGAGGTGAATAGGCTTGACTCTTTGCCTTCCACTCATTCATTTCCAAACTCTTTATACCTTGAATATTAGAACAAAAAATAAATAATTCATCCAATATTCATTTAATCCACATGTAATCATTAAAGTAATCAACCTAATGCCAACATAAAATACCAATCTCTTTCTCATTAATGCATCACAACAATATTCACCTTTTTACTTGAAGTGTTTCCTTTTCATCACAATAGTTCATCTCAATCAACAATTTTACATCTCAACAAATTCTTCATTAAGAAATCTCTTGCCTTGATTGCTTTGCTACTCCTCGTTGCCTTGCTGCTTCTTGCATTGTTGTTGTTCATTACCTTGATGTTGCTACTTGCTTTGCTTCTTCTTCTTTATCATTGTCATTTGCCATCAATGGCAATAATTGAAACACATAATCCAAGGCTTAGGAAGGAAATTTCAAGTTATTATACCCATTTATTTATCAAAAAATGTAATTTAAAAATTTAAGTCCTCTCTCTCTCTCTCTCTCTTCTCTCCTTTCTCTCTTGTATTATATATATTATATTATATGAACATGAGAGATTAAAGCTCTTGAGGTGAAAGGTTTGTTTCCATTTTTTGCTCACTAAAAGAAGCCTGCATATCAAAAGTTTTCATCCCTCTTTGACCATGGTAGATGGATTTCTTAAAATATTTCAATGTAAAACTGATATTAACTATTTGAATATCCACGTTGCTCATAGAACTTAAACAATGGTGACAATCCATTATGCTAATGCACTCATTTGTGTGAAAGACTTTGGCAAGTGTTTTGCTAATGCACTCATTGGTGTAAAAGACATTGTTTCGAAATTCCGCGGGAAATAATCCAACCATGCTTAGATGTGCGTTAGTCATTTGAGGACTCATATTACCTAGAGGGAAGAAAAAACAAAACAACAACAACTATTTGCGTATCCATGTTAACTAATTTATTCCAAGGTCAACATTATGACAAAAATAATTGATGTTAATAATAGTACATAAGTATTTGATTTTTTAATTATTTTATAATACAGAGTAATATGATGAAGATGTGTAATTTATTCAATTTTAATATAAAATTAATGTCAAATTTAAAATAATAATAAATCATAAGTTAATATTCAGGTGTAATTTTTTTTTAAAGGAGCTTGTAACATTTGAAATATTATAAAAATTTGAATTGGAAACTGGGTGGAAATCTATATATTTTACCAAGATACTTTAGAGTGTTATTACAATATAAACAACTTTACAAATAAGACCTATAAGCCTGTTACAAAATTTGCCCAAAAATCAATGGGATAACCTACTATAAATCCAAAAGAAAATATCATAGTAATAGTTGACATCTACTAAACATTGAAAACTCATAGAATTTTAGAAATACAACATATCCATTATTGCAACACCATTCGCCTAGAGTTCCTCAGACACTTTATTCAGTTTTATGTTTTTTCTACAACTGATCATTGCTAGCTCCAGTAGTATCCATGGCTAACTTTAGCATCATGTTGTTATTGCTATCAAATTCTACCATCTTCATAGATATAATTACCATTTTAGTGTTCATCTCTCACTAGAACTTTTCCATCTTGATTTGCAAGAGATCCATTTTGTTTGGTACTACAACCTAGATAGCGGTACTCTTTTTCTCCTCTGTGACTCACCTATGCAAGAGTATCTGCATCATGCCTTCAATTGATTTTAGAATTTTTTTGAATGAGAAATTTAACTTGATTATGTTACCATAGCATAAATATTCACCTAAAACCTTCATTTTCATGCCTCACTTTTTCTCATTGTTGATATCAAGCAATAGAGACCACGCCAAACTCTCCTTTATATAAATAAAACCAAAACACAATGTGAGGTTGATATAAGCCATTGTCCTCCCATATAAATGTTATTTTCCCATTGAAGAATCCCCCCTACGCATTAACAATCATCCTTCTACCTAATGCACATGTTTATACGAACATTACTTGCCTTCACAACCGATGCCATATTACTATGGCTTATTTCAATATTAATGAGGGATATTTCCATTATAGCACTTTTATATATCATGGAAAATCAAATATAGTTGAAACAATTTGATTTATTTCTGGATCCCCTTGGTTTAAGGTGGCTCCTTTATTTTCTAATTGGTCTTATTTAGAATTAATTCCTTAAGACGTAAGAGAATTGATATGCTTAAATTGTTAAGATCGTAAGATTGTCTTTTTGAGAGTTGGGTGAAGATATAAATTAAACAATTCTTGTGCTTTCCTCATTTTAAGAATTGTAATCAAACAATCATCAAATACTACAATTTTGGTGATTTTTCTATCAATTTTCAACTCCATTCCTTTCCACAAGGATAGATATTCTTTCTTATTGTTGCATACGACCCTAACTAAATGTCCATTCGTTCATCAGGGTGAAATATTTCCTCTTCTACTTCTACAACCCCCTTGAGGTGGATTTAAAACTATATTAATAACAATAAGAATTAATATGGAGAATTTGTATAGATAAAATATTTCCATATTAGGGAAAATGTTTGATCTCAATTATGTATATATTATAAATGGTTTTCAAAAGAAGACAAAAATAAATTGTTATGCTAAAAACATTTCAGTTACTATTACAAAGCTACATTTTGACCCCTTTTAGGTATACTTTTTAGTAAATTTTTGAAATATCACAAATGTTTTTTCAAGTTTTCT
>APFE030361998.1:41616-52784 GCA_000404065.3 Pinus taeda
CCCTTGAAGAGGCTAATTTTAAAGTCGTTGATCTATATTTTCCATCTTTTTGTGAGAAAGTTTCATAACATTTGTTATCAAAGATTTGTATTCTAGGGTTTCGCTGATCCAAAACATGTCATCGTGGAATTTTTTCTACAACTTTTTTCTATGATGTTTCAAACACTAAAATAAAAACCAATTTGAGGAGAAATCTCGATGATCCTCTAGTCTCAAATTCAAATATTTATGTGCTATATTTTTGGAGATATGATACAAGGAAGTTAGGGTTTTTGCAGGGTCCTAAATTACTTTCCAAATAGGTGACCCTTGGAATATCGTCATAACTTTCTCTCTGAGTATCAGATTAGAATTTCGTAAGAATTTATAGAAAGAGAACAAACTATAGCTTTTTGTGCATCGTTTTTAGGTCCTAATATTGAAATAGTGACATGTGGAACTTTGTACAAGTTCGCTCTACTTAAAAAGTGTATAATTAGGTCATCTTGGGAGATCGGGCATAACACCTTCTTGGAGAATAAAATTCCAATCAAACTAGTGGTGTTGGAAAGTGGACTCATAGGGCTACCACAGATTGCAAGTTCAAAACTTCAATATTTAAAATTTCATAGATACAACAGATTCACAATTGAGCTATTAAAAGAAAGAAAAATAGTGACTCAAATCAAGAAAATAGAAACACCTAGTAAGAAAAATTGGATGGATGATTTGAACAATGCAATCAAAGCTAGTATAAATAGTTTTATATGCACCATGGAAGCTAATACGAATGGTAGGGAAGCATATTTGAGGAAAGGCATATAATATCTGAAGAAATACATGGAAGATTTGAAGGAAGGTGGGACAAAGCTGCTACAAGAAGGGTCACCTAATGACAGAAAGGTAGTAGAAGAAACTCATGATGAGAAAAAAATAAATATGATTCATGATTTCATAGAATCTAACATTAGATAGAAGACCTACCATATTCCAAAGATCGATATGAGGAAGTTTGATGGCAAGGACACCATAACATGAATACTACAAATGGAAAAATATTTTGATCTACATGATGTGCAAGTGTTACAAAAGGTACGTATTGCATCTTTATATTTAGAACTGAATCAATTTTTATGGTAAAAAGGGATGTTCTATCATAAACCACTTGTCACATGGTCAATTTTCATGGAGGAAATGATAGCACATTATTAGGATACAAAGAGAAACATTTCTTTAGCTAATTGATAAATCTCAAACGAAAGGGTTCAATGGCATAGCACATTTAGGACTTCCAAAAATTAAATATAAGGGTAAATGATATTCTAGAGAAGCAAAGGATTGATGTCTTCGTAGGGAATTTAAAGGATAACATTGAACATGAGGTTCATCTTTGGGACTGAAAGAAAAATTATGGCAACAAGAAACCCTACCACTAACAATTATAAAGATGTAAGTGTTGTTGACCCTAGCCTTCCACAACCTACATGGTTAACACCACAACAATTGGAAGAAAAATGATAAAATGACCTTCGTTACAATTTTTATAGGAATGTGCATGGGGCTTTGGGTTGACGGTGAATGGGTGCATTGTTAAGGCACTCCTTGCGATAGATCACTAGTTAAAATCCCCTGTGGGTGCTTACCTACCAAAAAGAAAAAATACAATTGTGATAGGAATACACTAAAGGTCATAAGTGTTCTGAGAAGAAATTATTTTACATTGATTGTGAAGAGGAAGAAGAAAAGGATCAAGAAACATCAAAATAAGAGGATATACACCAGGAACCAACCCTAGAGAAAGAAGAAATGAATTCGACCATATATTGTAAAGCATTGGCAAGAATTACCACTCCTCAAACTCTCAATATAGAAGGACATATCAAGAAGAAAAATGTTCAAGAAGTGAAATATCACATCGAGCATCAAGAAATGAATTGGACCATATATTGTAATGCATTGGCAAGAATTGATGCACCTCAAACTCTCAAGATAAAAGGACATATAAAGAAAAAAAGGTTCAAGTAGTGAAATATCATGTCAAGCATCAACAACAAGTTCTCCAATATTTAAAGGATAACCCCACCTTTGTGTGGAATTGAATGAAACAACAGGAATATCAACATCGCAACGAAAGAAGTTTTGAAAAAGGCAACTGGGTACTTTTATGACTACAACCATACAAGCAAATGTCGCTCAAGCAAGATAAGAACGATAATAAATTATCAATAAAGAAATATGGTCCTTATAAAGTGTTGCAAAAGATTGGTAGTATGGCATACAAATTTGAGCTTCCTTCATCTTCCTGAGTGCCACAAGTTTTCCATGTTTCATGATCAAAGAAGGTTATACGTGACAAGGTCCCAGTTCAAATAATATTGTCGAAACTTGACAAGCAAGGAAAAATCATATTTGAACATAAAGAAGTCACAGAAACAGGAACCCAACAACTATGAAATCGATCAATTTCAAAGTATCTCTTCAAGTGGAAAGACTTACCCGCTAAATATTCCACATGGGAGGATGATAATTTTATACAGAAGCATCCCAAAATACTCAAGCATTAAGGACAACACTTTTTGAAGGAGAGGGGCATGTTAGGTCTCTATACTACTAGTGTAACCCCTTATTGTTATTAGTACAACCCCCTTATTGTAATATTGTGCCCATATAGTCCCCATGTTGATATTATTATGTCCCATAAAAGCCAACTATTGTTATTGTTATTTCCCTACAATATTATTGTTATATAGGCTTTGATTGTATTGTGACCCCTTAAACTCTTATATATAAGAAGGAAGTCTTGTCATTTGTATCATCCAGGAATTGTTCATTTTTGTAATGTAAAGGAGGTTGCCCCCTTGAAGAGGATGACTTTGAAATCGTTGATCTATATTTTCTATCTTTTTGTGAGTTAGTTTCATAACACATCGTATTTGTAAATATTCTTCAAATCTACAATCATAATAAAAAATTTATCAGTGCATACACCATTTAACATTAAAATATATATAATATTGTTGTTCTTAATATATAAATTATCATATTATTTAAACTTGATAATCTATCATCTATATATTATTTTTGACAACATTAAATTATATAACAATATAGTTGTTACTCTCATAAGAATACATATTATCAAAACATTGTTTCAAACTTAATATAAAAAAATCATTTTGATTCTAAAGCCTTAATTTCAAAATCTATAAAGTTATCCATCACTGATGTCAACCACAGTCTTGTAGTTAACTCCCTTGAACACATTAACTTATTTATTCTAAACCATATGTTAGACCCTAATTTATTTTACATATAGTTAAATGCATAATGTTTAATATATAGTTAAAATATAAAATTTATATTAAAAAAAAACAATGTATCATTGTTTAATAGTAAAATACATTATTCATTATATTACATATAATAAATCCATAAATATAATATATATATATATTTAAATTTAAATATTTTATATAAAAACAATATAAAATTAGAAATATTTAAAATTATTTTTTCATCATATTTATTAAACATGGAAAACTATAAAATTAATTATATCATCAACGATTTTATTATGAACTTTTTTTAGTGGATGTAAAGGTGAAAATTAGTGAGTGTATTAATCTTCCATAATTAATATGAAGTAAAAAGAATTTAAGAATAAATTAAAGCAATGCCAAAATTCATAACATACATTAAAACATGCATTATATAATTAACTTTATATTATTATAGTATTTATTTTTATATCAAGAACGTTGTAATAATATATATTTTCAAGAATAGTGTAAAAACATACATTTTCAAATATACAAACAATAAATATTTTACAATGCAAACAAATTATAAAAACATCTTTAAGAGTTTTTATGCAATTAAGTCTATTGACATTTGAAGAAAAATATTTGCATGGTAAAATTTAACATACAAAGCTCAACACCTTACTCATTGTAATGCACCTAACTCATATTTTTTTTTTACACATTAATATCAATAATGAACGAGAAATATGAGTAACTAAATGTTAACTTTAGCTGTAACCATTTGGTCCACAGGCCGTTGAACCATCAAGCCTCACTACATACATAGTTATTACAGCTGATGTGTCACCCTTGGCGTTGTTTGGGGTTAAAACTTCGTTCCACTTCTCGGTGTGCGAACCTTAAATGATCTCTGAGCAAAAATTACTTTGGTTTTATTACACCATCCTTCGATGCAGTATGGATTACATTGCAATCCTCTTGACATTAATTTTCACCATGTTACATTAACCACCACTCTGTCTAGCTTGATGTGGCGCGGTAGGTGAGTCCTCAGAGCCCGCGACCTTCGGATTCTCCAAACCATCAACGGTGGAGAAGAAAGGATGTTGATCCAGTCGTCCATATTCTACAAGGAGGGTATTCCACCGCCTCACTGAGGGAAAATTCTCATTCTCTCCTTTTCCCTTGGTGTTTGGTTCTGTTCTATGGTGTCTCCTCTGCATTGTCAACACTTCAAGCGCCTGAACTGTAACCTTTGTGGGCACGGCGCGACACAGACTTCCGACACTTGGGTAGTTCCCTCTTCCACCAGGTTAATAATTTTTCTTTCCTCTGATTGATATCTGTATTTTAATTTGGTTGTTTCTCATACCCCGAGCTAATCTCAGTGAATCTGTTTGCAGGAATGAAAGAGATACAACGGATTCTAGATGATTTCCTCCAGTTAACTCTTGTGTGAGGTCGAGCTGGTTGTTCTTGCTTTGGGTAAGCGTTCTGTAAGAATGAAAACTCTGAATCGAATAAGGAAGGGTTCCATAGCTTATTGGGGTATTTGTGCCCAGTCTTATTTTGGAGCTACCGCTCTTATCAATATTGACTGTTTAATATTACAGGCATAGGCCTGGATGATACTGGAAGGAGTTACCATTTTTTTTTTTTCCTTTAAAAAGAGACTAAGGGCTCTCGGTGGTCCTGTTTTGAGACCCCTAGGAGTAATTCCCTCTATCTTCTAAACTTGTAATATATCTGGCTCTCGCCATACTGCCAAGGTTTGGCTACGTTAAGGGTTTTAATGTTCAGCCATATCTAAAAAAGACTATGTTAATCTAGTAACAGTGATTTGTTTGTCGCCATAATATTTCGCTGTTTAGCATTTGTACTCTGTGGAGACTGTAATACGTTTGAACGGTTCATTGTTTGACTCCTATTAAGCTATGGCACATTATTTGTCACTGTTAAAGGATATATATCTATATATATATATATATATATCTACGCTCACATAATTGTTATTTCCCTTCTCGTGACTGTTATGACACTGATGGTGAAATTTGAATGAATATATGCAGAATTTCCAGTTCTTGACTGAATTTATTTCTCGTATCATTTCTGTTCTAGTTAGTTCATATAAATTGTGGGTTCCTGTAAACTTGCTAGACGCCCACTGCCATTTTTCCTCATGTGAAATTTAGCTACTATATTTTTGCGTGCTTCACAGTTACAGAAGCTTTGCGTTACAGAAAGTTTATATCTGTTATTGAAGGCAATTAAAGACTCGTTGATTGTTTTGTTAGCACCCTATTTTCATAATTACAAGTCCTTAAGTTCTTTTTCTTTTTCTGAGGTTATTACTCTGAGCTCTACTACGTGGCTCAACTCCAATTATAGATTTTTTTAAGCGAATAAATCCATTATAATAAGTGCAAGTCCCCATTACCCAAACAGTTTAAATTTTACCTAATAATGAACCCGAAATACTTCGGTTTCGCTACACAGTATGAACTACTGCAATTGTTTACACACCAGCAGGGTATTACCCTGTCGGAAGTGAGCCGGGTAAGGCTACAATCCTAACTTTCTAATAGTTCGAGGAGTTGGACAGCACGCAACATCGTTAGTGTATCAAGGTTTATTGAAATTGTTAGCAGCATTTCGCATATGGTAAGTTCGGCGACAGCCTGGCTCCTTACTCTTACCACAGTTTTTCGAGGGATACCAAGATTCCTTAGCTCTTAAACCATATGAACACACCTAGTGTTATTCTCTTTACTCAGCAACTTACAGTTTCTCAAAAAACAACGAATAAAATTCCATGGTTCCTACTATTTGACATACATTAATTTATATTCTTATATACAACTTCAGGTTTCCAAAACAGCTTACTTACCTGACCTTTGCAAGAAGAACAGTATACCCTTTTCTAGAAAGTGCTCCCACATCATTATCTGTCTCCTGTCCACCCAACCATGAGACACATCCTTCTCGACTGTATCTCCCCCCGAGCTATCTTGCAAGGTCACTAAACTTTGCAAGCGTGCTGCACACTAGGTGCATATGCTATCTGGTCTCTACCGGACTTAGCAGTCTCTTCTTACCATCTGACTTTTCAGCACGGTTTTTCCCCTTCCCCACCTCCTTTTCTTTGGGTGTTTTTCAGTTATGGGGAGGCAGATAGGGTTGTTACCTAGCAACTGGCTGTTGGCCAACTTCCCTTCTCGGAAATTGCCAGGTTCCCTTTTTAGAAAAGAAAAGAAAACCTTAAAAAAATATTCCATAGTCAATAACTCAGAAATTATTCTTTAATTCAATCAACCATCAGTCTTTGGTTTTATAATTTCATATAGTTAAAAGAATAATTACAGTAGAATATTTACAATGTTTCAGGATATCACATCTCCCCCTCCTAAGATTAGACATCGTCCCGATGTCCTTTTGTTATGAACAGTCACGGATAAGCCTTTTTTATACGATCTTCATCCTCCCAAGTGGCCTCATCAGGCCCAAAGTGCTGCCACTGCACTTTAATTTGGGTAATAGCTTGCTTCCGCAACTACACTTCTCTCCGATCTAGGATGCTCAATGGCTCGACCAAGACTTCTCCTTCCGGTTCTACCTGCAACCAGTAATATTTCAATCAGTTTTTTTTATCATAATTCTTAATCTGGTCAAGCTAAATTGATTCTTACTTGAATGTCCTGCCATCAGATCACATGTTTAGGGTCATACACGTATTTTTTTTAATACCGAGACATGGAAGACATTATGGACCCGAATGTGACTTGGCAGGGCGAGTCAGTAAGCCACTGGCCCAATTCTTGCCAGAATCTCGAATGGTCCATAATATCGGGGTGCCAACTTAGCACATCCACTCCATTGCAATGTACTTCTCCTGACCTGGATCCTTACATAAACATGGTCACCAACATGGTATTCTTTGAACCTGCTCTTTCGGTCAACAAAAGTTTTTTGTCTTTCTTGTCCAGCTTTTAAATTTGCGCGTACCCTTTTTACCATATCTTCCATTTCCTTGAGCATCTCTGGTCCTAACCTTAATTTGTCCTCAAGTCCACCCCAGCTTGAGGGTGTCCGGCATTTCCGCCCGTACAGAACCTCAAAGGGATTCATTTGTAACGAAGTATGATACCCGTTATTGTATGCAAATTCAACCAAGTGTAAATACTCCTCCCACAACGTTGGTTTCTGCATTACATAGGCTCTTAACATGTCTTCTACCACCTGGTTCACCCGCTCTGTCTGACCATCGGTCTGGGGGTCGTAGGCTATACTGAAATTCAGTTGTGTCCCCAATTTTGTGAATAATGTCCTCCAAAAGGCCGGCGTGAATTTCACGTCACGATTAGAAATTATTGTCTTCGGGAGTCCATGCAGTTTGAACACATTCTGCATGAAGATGTGGGAAATGTTCACAGTGCTGTATGTGGATTGCACAGGTATAAAATGTGCTGCTTTACTCAACTTATCAACCACCACCATAATAGAATCATTATTCTTCTTTGTCTGAGGCAACCCTGTTATGAAATCCATAGAAATGGTTTCCCATTTCCTTTCCGGAATGGTTAAGGGTTGTAATAACCCTGCTGGGTGTTGATGCTCTGCTTTAATTTGCTGACATTCCAAACACCGCGCTAAATACTCAACTACATTATTTTTCATCCCTGGCCATTGGTATTCTTTTTGAAGCGCAGTGATCATCTTTTGATACCTTGGGGGTCCAACATAGTGGCTGATGTGAAATTCATCTAAAATCAGATTTTTAAGACTGTTTTTACTAGGTACGTACAACCTCTTTTTATAATGCAACATTCCTTTATCATCTACTTCATATCCTTGCTAATTTCTCTCGCTCGTAGACTGTTGTACTTGTTGTTTTATTTGTTGGTATTCAGCATCTTGTTCTGCTGCTTTTTTTATCATTTCCTTGAAGGGATTTTTCCATTCACTGGAGGAGATTTCATACAAACATTGTACCTTCCGACTTAGAGCGTCGGCCACCCGGTTTTCTCTCCCCTTCAAGTGTTTAATATCAAAGTCAAACCCACTTAGGAAATCTGCCCAGCGTGCTTGTCTCGCATTTAGTGTGGGTTGGCTGAAATAACTGGTTAGACTGTGGTGATCTGTTAGTAATAAAAATTTCCTCCCCATGAGATAATGTTGCCACATCTTCAGTGCGTGTATGATGGCTGCTAACTCTAAGTCATAAGCAGAATACTTTTTCTCGTGCTCCTTTAGCTTCCTTGATTCATAAGCAATCACTTTTCCTTCCTGTATTAACACACCTCCCACGCCCTCCTTGCTTGCATCAGTGCACACCACATAGTCCTTATTAGGATTAGCTATACTCAGAATGGGTGCTGTGGTGAGCAGATGCTTAAGCTGCTCAAAGCTTTTTTGACATTCCGGGGTCCATTTGAATGCTCTGCCCTTTCTCTGTAAGGAGGTGATAGGGTATGCTACTGTTGAAAAACCTTCCACGAATCGTCTGTAATAGCCGGCTAATCCCATAAAGGATCTGATAACCGTTACATATTTTGGTACGGGCCATTCCATTATGGTCCTTATCTTTTCAGGATCTACTGCAATCCCCTCTTTGGTGATTATATGGCCCAAATATTGTATTTCCTCCTTGAAGAAATCGCACTTGCTGAACTTACCATACAGTTGGTGTTCTCGGAGGGTTTGTAGTACTAGTCTGAGGTGTTCCTTGTGCTCTTCCCTAGAGCAGGAGTATATCAATATGTCATCGATGAATATCAACAAAAATTTGTCCAAAAATTGATGAAACATGCTACTCATTAAACACATGAAAGTGGCAGGGGCATTGGTTAACCCAAAAGGTAGCACCACAAACTCGTAGTGCCCATACCTTGTTCTGAAAGTTGTTTTAGTGATGTCTTCCACCATAATCCTGATCTGGTGGTAACCTGAGTGCAAATCAATCTTGGAGGACACTGTTGCACCTTTCACTTGATCAAAAAGTTCATCGATCTAGGGTACAGGATATTTATTTTTGATCGTTAGCTTGTTTAGCTGACAATAATCTATACACATTCGAAGAGTTCTGTGTTTTTTCTTGAAAAATAACACTGGGGCTCCCCATGGAGATACACTGGGGTGAATATAATGATTGTCTAGCAGTTCTTGTAGTTGCATTTTTAATTTTGTTAACTCATATATGCTCATTCTATAGGGTGCTCGTGATACCGGTGCTGCCCCTGGTATTAATTCAATGGTAAAGTCTATATCACTCTTAGGTGGCAGTCCGGGAATCTCTTCTAGATATACATTCGCAAATTTTTGTACCACAGCAATGTTGTCCAGTGTGGGTGTTTTATTCTTTGAATCAACATAGCCCACTTGGATAGCATAAATTTGACAACCCTTCCTTAGGCATTTTGCCAACTGGGAAGCTATTATTGGCCGAATCTGCATGGGTCGCTTGATCCCTTGTATCTCCTGTCTTTCACCAAATTCATTCTTATAATTAATGGTCTTTGTCTTGTAGTTTATCAAAGACCAATGCTTTTCTAACCAGTCCATACTCATGAACACATCATATGAACCAAGAGGAAGCACATTTAAATCTGCTACTACTGGCTGTCCTGCTATTTTTAAAGGGCAGTTATTAATTTTAGCCAGTACTCACCTCTTGGCCCCCGTAGCTAGCTGTACTAGCCATGGATTCTTGAATTTAATAGGCTGCAGTTTACAATACTCTACTACCTTTGGACTAACGTAACTTAAGGTGGCTCCTGGATCAATTAAAACAACTACAGAAAGGTTTGAAATTTTACCTTCGAATTCCACCATGGTCGGCTGGTATTCGATCTGACGATCGTCTAGGGCTGCATTAATCCTTGGCATGCTATGTCCCACATCGCCAACTGTTGATGCTTCATGGATTTTGGATAGCTGCTCGTTTCCCTGTTGCGAATAGTTTTTGACGTAGTGAGGTCCTCCACAACCCCAACATTGCATTGGGGGTCAGGCTGCCCCTTCACCCTCCAATCTAGCAGACTGCTCATTTATTTTGGACTCGCTGGTTGGTTTAGATTTGAATGAGATTCTCTGCATAGTTCTGTTATTTTGTCCCTTTCCAATTCCCTTACTTCCACCGCTGTGATTTCCTTTACTGCTCCCAGCTGCCTTATTACCTCTTTTCTCATTCCATCTTTTATTCGAGGCTTCTCCTTTCTATTTATTCTGCTGGTAACAGATCCTGGCTTTGCGGATGGCTTCATCCATCATCCTAGGATTGTCAAACTCAATCCTTTCTCGTATGTATAGGGGTAAACTACTAACAAATCTTTGCAACTTAGATTTTTCTTCTCTAATGTAAGGCACATAACAAAGAAGGGAAGTAAAACGGGTGATAAATTCGTCCATAGCACTACAACAAATCCTGTGATTAGCATCCTTTTTTACTTCTTTTTTTGCATCTAGAGCCCATTTTTGGTGCTATTTGCATCCATTTATCAAATATGGTGCAAAACTTGACACAAAATTTGCATCGAGTTTTGCACCACGTCTTACACCAAGTTTAGCACCAGGTATTGCAATAGGTTTTGCACCACATTTTGCACCAAATTTTATGCCAAGTTTTGTGTCATCCTTTGCACCAAGTTTTGTTCCAGGTTTTGCATCAAGTTTGGCACCTAATTTTGTTTAACATACTTTTGCATCCTCATTTGCATCCACTTTTTGCACCTACACTTGCATCAACTTTTGCATCGACTTTTACATCCTTTTTTGCATCCTTTTTTAAATCATTTTTGCATCCATTTTTTCATCCATTTGTGCATCCCTTTTGTGCCAAGTTTTACATCGAGTTTTGTGTCTAGTTTTGCATATAATTTTGCATCTACTTTTGTTGCATCCACTTTTCCATCTTGTTTGGCATCCATATTT
>APFE030361998.1:101855-123588 GCA_000404065.3 Pinus taeda
TAATAAAAAAATTTATGCTTAAAACATTATAAAAGTTTTAAATAGTCTTACTATTAAAAAACTAAATAGTCGGATTTATATATGATATCAATTTAGCCTAAAATCTAGCAAATATTTGTTGAAAATCCAAATTTAAGCCATGTAGGGCTTAATTAGTTTAGTATATTCATGGACATTAATTTTATTTTCGTTAATATCATTAACTGATACATAACATGAGAAGTGTAACAAATAATAACCAACATATGAATATGTAATTAACAAGTAATAACCAAACAAAACGAGATACATGAACACATAATAACAACACACATTGACACTAGATATATATGGAAACCCATAAAGCATGACAACTGGGGTTTTATTATTGTTATTATGCGAAGGCAAGCTCCTACTCCTTATTACATCTAACTTTCTGTAGGCCCCAACCTACAACAGACCATCACCTCCATTTTCTACAAGCTACAACATGCAAGGAAGCTCCAACTCCCATATGTTTTCTGTAGGCTATAACCCACGGGAGGCTCCTACATCAACCGACTCCAAATGGATATTTGTCAAGAATCAACTTGAAGGGAGACTATCATCCCCTTATGCAAACACAAAATAACAATGTACTGGTTTACGTGGTCATAAACTTTACATATCTCCATATTCATTTGTGCATCTTCTTCCCTTGAAATATGCTTCAGATCAACTTCATAAGTGCCCGTAACTAATGCATAATATTACAATCAGCTCCCCCACATTCATCCATTCCCTAACATCACTTATGCCTTCCAAAATCACATATTTTATAGAGATAGCTTTGTGGTTGTTTGTATCCCACATAGGAACATGAATTGAATAGGCTTGACTCTTTGCCTTCCATGGATTCATTTCCAAACTCTTCATATCTTGAATATTAGAACAAAAAATAAATAATTCATCCAATATTCATTTTAGCGACATGTAATCAATAAATGAATCAACCTCATTCCAACATCAAGTGCCAATCTATTTCTCATTAATGCATCACAACAATCATTGCATTTGCCCTGGAGTGTTGACTTCATATCATAGTTCAGCTCAATCAACAACTTTACATCTCAAAAAATTCTTCATTAAGAAATATCTTGCCTTCTTTGATTTACTGCTCCTCCTTGCCTTAATTCTTCTTGCATTGTTGTTTCTCGTTGCCTTGTTGTTGCTCATGGCATTGTTGTTGATCCTTGCCTTGCTACTGCTACTTGCATTGTTGCTCCTTGTTGCTCATTGTCCTTTTCCTTTAATGCCAATAATGCCAACAATATCCCCATTTGTCATTGATGCCAACAAATTTGTCTTCCCTCTTTCATTTTGTGAACTGTTTTCCTTCCTCTTATTACCTCCCCCATTGACATCAATGACAAGGGTGTTGCAGACGTTTGGTGGCCTGTAAAAGAGTCTTAGGTGTAGCTTTCATCAATTCATTAATGCTCTATTACTTGTAATGTATTGTTCTACAAAAAAAATGTTGATAGTGTGGTTGAATGAATACCACTCCACATGGCTTATTAGGGCTCCTCTAGATTATGTTGATCCATAAACGTTGAAAAATGTGGTTGTGAGAAAAATGTTAAATATTGCAAGAATACTATTAAGATAACACTTTTTAAGCAAAGCATTGCAAGAAGAGATTCCTCTGTGAATCCAATTGAAGTGACCACTGAGACCTCCTTGAATGAACATTGTAGGATATCATTGTATTCTAACCCAAAGAAAGTGTATGAAGTCATGATGCCAATTAACAATCACCCCCACATGTATTATTATTGTGGGCCAAAATCCATTTGAAAATCAATGAGCCAACAAACTATAAGGAAAACAACCAAGTATTGTAGAATTTTGATTGAAAGTGCCATTCACTGTATTGAGTCTTCTTGACACAACATTCAATAGCATTCATGACAACACAATCATGTTCGATATTAAGGTAGCATATTGGAGCACTAAAAACAATATGTTGCAAATAATGCTTCATAATACCAGAAAATACACTCTCCATACCTCCATAATATTCTCTCCATCACATGAAATATAGCTCATTATCCATGTTCTTTATTAATAACACTTTCCAATTATCTCCATGATATGAGTTTCCACTTTGCATATTATACGACCACTGATTCTATCACATGCTCAATTTATTATAATGTTGCATACTATAATAATAATAGTGCATATTAATAATTAATATCATTTGATGCCCACACTAGTATACTGAAAAAAAAGGAGGAGACCATTCGAAATTGTTTTTGGAAGGGGGGCAAGTAGAATGAGAAAAAGGTATCGCTAGTCAATTGGGAATCCATCTCCAAACCATTCTTGGAAGGAGGTTTGAATTTCAAAAATATTTGCAATCATAATATTGAAATGGGTGCTAAATTAATTTGGAGAATCATTGCATCTAATCTAGGCTGGTCACAATTAGCGCTATGGAGAAAATATTTCAAAGGCCAGTGCTCTCGCTGCCTAGATCATCCTTTGTCGCAATCGAGTTCTCCTTTTCTGAAGCTCTGTACCAAAGCCTACCCTCTCATCACTGCTCTTACCTACTGGTTCCCCATAATGGAAAAAGCATCAATCTATGGATAGATAGGATAATGAACAATGATCCGTAGGGAGACTGTTACTCACTCTAAGCACTGCGCAGATGGATGAACGAGGCTGGTTTGTATTCTCTATGGAACATTTCCATATGGCATGGTCCATGTTGGGCTGGTTGGAATCTTCAAATTCTCTAGAGCTGCTTATGGAGTGCGATGTCCTGTTACCCAAGCTCCATTGTTCACTCCAGTGTTGGCTTTAAATTGTGACTCAAGAGGATGGAGTGCACAAGCTGGTGGCTACACTGTAGCTCTTGGCTATGCCAAGCTATGTGACTACCCTCACGTGGCCACGAATCCAACACCATGGAAGGGGATATGGCATTATCCTTCCTTGCCAAAGATCGACTACTTTGGCTGGCTGCTTTGCTCGTCCAAAATTTTGGCTGATGAGAATCTTCAAAAGCAAGGTTTCCATGGCCCTTCAAGGTGCAACATGTGTAAGGAAAATTAGGAAAGCATAATTCATATTATACTTGAATGCACTTTTACAATGCAAACTTGGTCCTAGCTATTGGGAACTTTGAGATCCAACTTCGCACTGGCATCCTCCATTTCTAATCTATTCACTAATTGGTTGCAAAGGTACCTTGGTCCCCCACCAAAAAATAAGATTATCAAAGCTGCTTGGTCTACTCTCCCCAAAATAATCTGTTGGTAAGTTTGGCTTGAGAGAAATAAAAGGATCTTCAAAAACTATGAATAGGATGCCAAGCTTGTGGTAGTTAAGATAAAATGCCAGTTAAAGGAGTGTCTGAGAGAGCATAAAGACGATTCAAGTTTAAGCCAACAAGATATAATTTGGGGCTCTTCTCTTGATCTTTAGTTGAAAAAAGTTGCAAATAGTATCTCCCTCCCCAAAGATTGGCAAATAAGGGCTACAACTAAAGAGTTCCGGGGCTGGATTACAAATCATCTTAGACATTCTCTTTTTTTTTTATGGGGCTACAAAGGGAAAGATTGGAAGAGATGGTGCTGGAGGTGTCATATTGAACCTAGATGGCATAAGGATCCAGAATTTAGCCTGAGGCTTTTGCCCTTTCCCAAGGTCTCAAGCTTTCGAAAGGGCTGAACATCAGGGATGCTAATGTATTTGGGGATTCTCAGGTTATTATTAACATTATGGTGACTCATTCTAAGCCTTCAGACCTAAGGCTTATAAAGTTGACCTTCATAATAATAGATCTTGGAGACTCATTTCAGAAATTGAATTTCTACCACGTGTTGAGAGCTAACAACAAGGAGGCGGACATAGAAGCCAACAAAGTAGTCATTCTTATAGTTGGATATTTGCTTAGAGGTGGAGATGAAACATGGGATCCAATTCCTTAATTTAGTGAGCTGTCATAGTTTACTACCTATTGTTAAATTAGTTTGTAAGTACCCACAAGCTTCAAAAAATGACTGAAATAGACTACATAGTAGCAACTAGAAAGAGATGTGATCTAAGCATAAATACCATCGCCTTTTAGGGTTTTGCGACACACTCGTGGAATAAGGCACACCTTTTGTAATCTGAATTTTGTCATTGAGGCCAAGTTGCTAATAATATTCATTAACCGTTTCTGTAAAAAAAATAAAAAAAAATTAATATCATTCCATGTTGGCAATGTAAGTTTGGATATAAGAGCACATTATAATAAGAATATGCCTACATATTAATTCAATGTTGGTAATTAAAAATGTTGTTGGGAAAAAATGTTAATATTTCTCCAAGAATGAATTAATGCTGCTCCAGGAATAAATTAACACTACTCCACATTTTTTTTTAACCATACTTCAAGGATGGATTAACACTCCATGTTTGTATGAATGTTTCTCCAGAGTTTGTATTAATGTTGCTCCAAAACTCCATGTATTGTTATACATCAATGAACAATCCCAACACATATGCAACAAATACCAATGCAATATGTCTTATTGCTTATTCTTAGCAATATAGCAACACTGAGCACCAACATATCCATGAAGATAATATTCACCAAAGCTATTTACTATGGTAATATTCAATTGAAATTGCTTGATTGTGATTGAGTAATTCTAAAAATGATTTATATATAAAATAAGATCTCATGATCCACTATAAAAAAATCACCAAATATATTGATATGTGAATTCCACTCATCATTAAATCAACTGATTGTTTATAAAGACAACTCATGATTTTTTGAGATAACCATTTATATTGCAAACCAAACCAATAAACACAAGAGTTCATAAAACTTTGTACTACAAACTGTTCACGATTCTCTTAACTCCAACCAACTAGATATCCATTTAATATATCATAAATGGTCCAATAAATATCTATTCCAATATATATTGTCTCTTTCCAAAAAATATGCAGATCTTCATGAATCCATATTCCAATATTAACGCTCTCCCATAATATTATTTTTAGTATATCATAAATGGTCCAATAAATATCTATTCCAATATATATTGTCTGTTTCAAAAAAATATGCAAATCTTCATGAAGCCATATTCCAATATTAACGCTCTCCCATAATATTATTGAGCTCTCTCTCCAACTTGATTGTCACGTACCCATAAGTAAAACTACAGTAAATATTTTTTTTTTTATATTGACTACTTTCACATATAATATAACCTTTACTTATCATGTTAAATATATTTACTTGACCTGCATACGAATTCACAACTTAAACTATATAAGATGCATGATGTTTATATTACATGTCAATGCGCATGCGTTAACACAATCTATATATATATTTTCGTCAACTGTTGATTGCCTGCTCATAATGTTTCACGGTGTAAATGATATGGTCTTCAATATGCAATTACATGATGTGATAACCCGGAATCACCAATGGAAAGTATTCAATACTTTATTTATGGCAACTGCACTTTCCACATTCCGAGAAATCTAACGGATGTGTTGGAAAGTCCAGCTCTGACCTTAATCCGCATGGTGGCATTGATGAAGACCATCTGGCTAGATCAGCGGTCGGTTGACATGCGGCCATGTGCTTGTACTGTGGCCTTGGACTTGTTACCTCCGCGCCAAAACCCATCTCGAGGTCACCGGCTAACGGACGATGCGGATGTGCTCACCGCAGATCCACGGCTCCAACTGAGCCACGAGTTGGTAATTGAGCTAGCTTATTTGTATGTTGGCTTTTGTATCGCGGCTTAGTCTTCCATTCCATTATGCAGCGTTGTAGCTGCAGCTCCGCAACCTTCCAACGCTGTTTCACATTCTCTGTCATCCGAGGTTCACTGGCATGCAGCGATGGCTTCCAGGTTCTGCATACTTCGTCGTTAATGGCATTGGTTCATCCAGGTCTTGATTTCACAAGTAATGAACCATACCTTCCAAAGCTTGTTTTTACAGTTTGCATTACGGTTCTGCCAAGGTTTGTGCCAACGTGTATTCATGGTGGTATGCAGATGGTCACTGCCCTCGCATCTGGAGCAAGGGGTTTCCTCCGTTTGTCGGCTACCCAGCAACGGTAAGGGTTGGAACACTGGCTTTATTCACATGTGGGTTTTTAAGATTAGCTAAAACATTATTCCCTTGGTAGGGATTACGGGAATGACTCAATTTCCTCTCTGTTCAAGCTCGGAATCTCTTTTGCTAATGAGGCTGAGAAGTATCAGTTCATATATGTACATTCTTAGTGTTGTTGTTGTTCTATTTCGCAATATTAGACTGGTTCTTCTAAACCCGGCTGTAATCCTAATTGTTAACTCTGTTTTTTGAACCTCAAGTCATTCCTGCCTAGTTTGACTGTGAAACATGTGTGTGTTCAAGTGCACAGTGATATATATTTACTCAGTCTCTTATGTATGGATATATACTTGGTCTTTACTGTTTCAATATCATGAATAGCTTTCTGCCTGGTTAAAATAGCTGTATGTATTTCCGTCGAGGCACTGTGTATTTCTTTCCTTAATGTTTATGAATGTATCTTTAGTTTATGGACGCCAGCTTGGTGCCTCGACCAGCCTAGCGTAAGCTACGGCTCGGCTCGAGGGGTTTCACCAAGCGGCATTTCGATGTGAAGAACCGCTGGGGTTATGGACTTACAGTCACAATTTCCCCTCGCCTCGGTGTTCCAGTTTATACTCACATTTTGTTTTTGTTAAATGAAATAAGGTGCTTTACATAACATGCAGTATAGTTATTCTTTGAATGCGTATTCATATGTATAAGAAATCGTCGGAATTTATTTCCTCTGCAATCTTTGTAGTGTTTATGGCCCGGTTGTTCATAAGTAAGGTGTTGTGATAATAGTTCTTGGCTTACTGTAACATATACAACGAAGATTTCATTGCTCTGTTCTCTCGCTTAAATGCAAGCCTTTAGATTTAGTTTCTGTGTATACAATATATTACCAGGGTTTTACCCCATTCAAAGTTACAGAGAACGACTGTATGTTTCGTTGCTTTTGCTAAATAGTTGTATATATACATGTATCTTTATGCCAGCTTCTCTATCATACTTGTTCGCGTTTTTCCTCATTCCTGTTTTATAAACACAGGGTTCTGTTCCGAGTAAGTTATCTACACTGTAATTACAACCCTTCAGAGTATACACTAGGGTTTTTGTGGAGTACTATAACCGCAGTCTCTGTTAATATTTCTCATGTAGATTCTTAGGTTCTTTCTTCACATTCTTATTGTAGTCCGTAATGCACTTGACTCTGTGGTTTTTTTATAATTTACACAGTAGCCTATACATGTTTCCTAAGGCTGGATTTGTTGTCTATAATGCACAAAGAGTATCATTTCTATTTTCTCGATACTGTCTCATAATAAAAGTAGTTAATACTTAACTTATTTCACTTTTCTCTTTACAGAACAAAAGTAAACATTTAATCTTTTAACAGTTGCATAAGAAAGAAGCCATACCTGCTTCTGTGCCAAACCTCTTTATGATGCTTGTCAATCCACCCATCCATAGGAAGTCTTCACTGAGCTTCCACCCCCAAACACTTGCAGGTCCTACTCGACCGCAATAACACTGGTCTTTGCCAGTCAACGCTATCTGATCCTAACCAGACGTAGCGTGCACGGGAAAATTTCCTTTTTCCCTGATACTATCTGATCCTAACCAGCATAACATTCATTTTCATTTTTTTGTTTTTTCTGCCATCTCATCCTAACCAAACTTGGCATTTTTCCCCTTTTCCTCTGGGGTCTCAACTACCTCCAGGTAGTTAGGGTAACTGATTCCTCAGTTACTAACCATGATTAATCATAACTCAATTCAAAATGGTACCAACACAACTGTCTTTTTATTAACATAACATTAACAACAGGATTACACATATTTTAAATAAAGTCTTTGTTCCATCTTTACTTCACTAGTTACTAGCATTTACTTTTCACAAGGGGTGTTACATCTCCCACTCCTGAAAGTCTACATCGTCCAGATGTTGCTGCTTATCCAAAAACAGTCTGGGATAAGTATCCCTCATCATTTGTTCATCTTCCCAGGTGGCCTCTTCAGGCCCAAAGTGCTGCCACTGCACTTTAACCTGGCTGATGACCTTTCTCCGCAGCTAGACTCTTCTCTGATCTAATATGTTCACTGGTTCGACTAGGAACTCTCCTTCTGGTTCCACCTGAAACACATAACAATTAAATCAATTGTTTTACTAGTATTTCATTTCAATTTACATTTGATGACAGTCTTTCCTCACCTGAATGTCCTGCCAACTTATTATATGTCTAGGGTCATACACATATCTCTTTAAAACTGATACATGGAAGACATTATGAACCCGGATATGGCTGGGTAGGGTGAGCTGATAAGCTACCGGCCCTACTCGTGCCAGAATTTGGAATGGTCCACAAAAGCGTGGTGCCAGTTTGGTACATGCATTCCATTGAAGGGTACTCTTCCTAGCTCGAATTCTGATGTATACATGTTCACCCACTTGATATTCTTTAAATGTTCTCTTCCGGTCTGCAAAATTTTTCTGCCTATCTTGTGCCATCTTTAAATTAGCTCGAACCCTTTTTACCATGACTTCCATCTCTTCCAACATTTCAGGTCCTAACAAGAATTTGTCCTCCAGTCCACCCCAACTGGAGGGTGTGCAGCACTTCCAGCCATAAAGTACTTCAAAGGGCCTCATCTTCAAGGATGAGTGATAGCCATTATTATAGGTGAATTCCACTAGATGTAGATACTCCTCCCATCGCGTAGGTTGCTGCATCACATAAGACCTCAACATGTCCTCTAACACTTGATTCACTCGCTCAGTCTGTCCGTCAGTTTGAGGATGGTATGCAGTGCTGAAACTCAACTGAGTTCCTAGGCCTTCAAATAAGGTCCTCCAAAAAGCTGAGGTAAACTTAACATCACGATAAGATATTATTACTTTCGGCAACCCATGAAGTTTAAATATATTTTGCATAAAAATGTTTGCGATTTGAGCTGCAGGATAAGTGGATTGAACCGGTATAAAGTGAGCTGACTTGCTGAGTTTATCCACCACTACCATTATTGAATCATTACTCCTTTTGGACTTCGGCAAACCGGTGATAAAGTCCATGGTTATGGTCTCCCATTTCCATTCTGGTATGGGTATCAGCTGTAGCAGTCCTGCAGGATGCTGATGTTTAGCTTTCACTTGCTGACATTCCAAACAGCGCGCCAGGTATTCTACAACATCTTTCTTCATGCCTAGCCAATAATACTCCTTCCTTAGTGAGGTGATTAATTTCTGGTAACTAGGATGCCCTGCATAGGGACTTCTATGATTTTCATCCAGAATCTTTTCTTTAATACTGCTCTGATTGGGTATGTAAATCTTCTTCTGAAAACACAACATGCCGGCTGCATTGAAGGTGTAACCTTGTTGTATGGAACGGGCATCTGAATTTTGCACCAAATGCCTCTTTTGCAAATAAATCTGATCTTGCGTTGCAGCCTCCTCAATCTCTTGGTTAAGGGTGGACCATCCTTGACTGATACCAATCTCATAAATGCAATGCACTTTTCGACTTAGTGCATCAGCAACTTTGTTCTCCTTTCCCTTTAGGTGCTTAATTTCGAAATCAAAATTTCCCAAAAAATCCACCCATCTTGCCTGTCTTGCGTTTAATGTAGGTTGACTAAAGTAACTAGTCAAACTGTGGTGATCCGTCATCAACAAAAATTTCCTCCCTACTAAATAATGACACCACATCTTCAAAGCATGGATCACAGCGGTTAATTCCAGATCATAGGCGGAATATTTCTGCTCATGTTCCTTTAACTTTCTGGATTCATAAGCAATCACCTTGCCCTCCTGCATTAGTACTCCACCCACGCCCTCCTTGCTGGCATCTGTAAAAACTACATATTCCTTATCGGGGTCTGCCACACACAGCACAGGTGCTGTGGTAAGTAAATGTTTGAGCTGTTCAAAACTCCGTTGACAGTCTGTTGTCCATTTAAACGCTTTTCCCTTCTTTTGCAAGGAGGTAATAGGGTAGGCAACTCTAGAAAAACCCTCTACAAACTGCCGGTAGTATCCAGCCAGTCCCATGAAAGATCGAATGTCTGCTACATCCTTGGGTGTAGGCCAATCCATTATAGTTTTAATCTTTTCGGGATCTACAGCTATACCTTCCTTTGTAATAATATGACCCAAATACTGGATCTGATCTTTATAGAAATCACATTTGCTGAATTTTCCATATAACTGATGCTCCCGTAAAGTCTGTAACACTATTCTTAGATGTTCCTCATGCTCTTTCCTATTCTGGGAGTAGATAAGTATATCATCAATAAAGATCAATACAAATTTGTCTAAGTATTGATGAAATACACTATTCATTAAACACATGAATGTTGCAGGCGCATTAGTTAACCCAAAAGGCAGTTCCACAAACTCATAATGTCCATAACGAGTATGAAAAGTGGTCTTGGCTATGTCTTCATCTTTTATTCTAATTTGGTGGTACCCTGATCTCAAATCGATTTTTGAGAAGATGGTCGCCCCCTTCACTTGATCAAACAGCGCATCAATGCGGGGTAGTGGATATTTGTTTTTGACTATTAGTTCATTCAGCTGTCTATAGTCTATGCACATTCGCAGAGTCCCATCTTTCTTCCTCACAAATAGTACAGGTGCTCCCCAAGGAGAGACACTGGGACGGATGTACTTCTTTTCTAGCAGCTCTTGCAGCTGCATTTTTAACTCAGTTAACTCTGGCACACTCATCCAATAGGGTGCCCGAGATACTGGGGCTACTCCAGGTATCAGCTCAATGATGAAATCCAAATCCCTTCTGGGTGGCAGCCCTGGAATATCTTCATGGAATACATCTGCAAATTCTTGCACTACAGGTATATCTTTAACAGTTGCAACCTTATCCACTGAATCTGCAAACCCCACTTGCACTGCATAAATCTGACACTTATTCTGGATACATTTAACCAGCCGGGAGGCTGTGATCGGCCGAATCTGCACTGGTTTCTAGAGGCCTTGGATTTCCTTTCCCATACCCAACTCATTTCTATAAGAAACTGTTTTTGTTTTACAATTAATTATAGACCACCGTCGTTCCAACCAGTCCATTCCTATCAGCATGTCATAGGAACCAAGAGGGAGTACATTTAACTCAGTTATTATGATTTGGCCAGCTAACTTTAATGGACAATTACTGACTTTGGTTAGTACTCTTCTTTTGGTCCCGGTGGCCAGCTGTACTAACCACGGGCTTTTAAATTTAGTGGTTTGCAAACCACAGCTTTCTACCACTTTAGGACTTATATAGCTTAGAGTAGCTCCTGGGTCTACTAAAACAGAAACAACTCGGTCAAAGATCTTACCTTCGAACTCTATCATAGTTGGCTGGTAATCAACTTGCCGATCTTCCAGTGCTGCATTTATTCTGGGCATGGATCGGTCCACATATCCTACTGTTGAAGCTTCGTAGATTTGGGACAACTGATCGTTGTCCTTTCGATGAGGGCAGTTTCTGATATAATGGGGTCCGCCACAGCCCCAACACTGAACAGGTGGTCGAGCAGCGCCTTCAGTGTCCAATCTAACTTGTTGTTCATTGTATTTGGAATCTGCAGGAGGTTTGAATCTACTATGAGTTTTGGTTGGATTTTTAGTACTGGTTCCTTTCGAAAATCCTTTCTGAAAACTGTTGCGTGCTCCTTTACTGCCCATAGGTATTTTACTGCCTCGTTTATCTGTCCAACGCTTTCCAGGATTTTCTCCTTTTGATTTATTCTGCTGATAACACAGTCTTGCTTTTCGGATTTCTTCGTCCATGGTTTTCGGATTATCGAACTCTATCCTTTCTCGCATTGTCAAAGGTAGGCTACTAACAAATCTTTGTACTTTAGCCTTCTCTTCACGAATATAGGGCACATAGCGAAGCAGGGATGTGAACTTGGTTACAAACTCATCAATGGTTTGCTGTCCCAGCCGCAGATCGTGAAATTCGCGTGCCTTTTCATCATAAAACCGCTCTGTCAGGTACTTTTCTTTAAAATATCCTTGAAACTTTTCCCATGTCACATCCTGTTCACTTATTCCCCGCACCATCTTGACCTCTTCCCACCATAGCGTGGCTTTGGCTTGCAACTGGAATATAGCTAGCCTTGCCTTAAGATGATGATCGTATTCATACACCTGAAAATACTTATTCATATTAATCAGCCATGCTTCTGCAGCTTCTTCAGACTCTCCGTCAAAATGAGGCGGTTTAATCTTCCTGAATTCCCCGTGTAATTCCATCCGGGGTCTTTTTGGAGTCTGATATTCAGAGGCGTTAACAGACTTCTCTCCTCGCGTCTCTCCTCTGTCTTCTGCTTCCTCCTGTTCAGTATGATAGCTTTGTTCATCTGTTATTGGTGCTTGTTCCGGCCTCGGATGCAACTGTTGCTGATGTTGTTTATCAGATAAGCTTTTCAGGATCCTCTCCTGTTCCACATTCAATCTTGCATTATCCGCACGCAGCTGAGCCATTTCATCTTTTAGTTCCTGTAATGTCCTCAGTAGCGTTGAGTCAGTGGTGTGACCTGCTACTCCCAATTGTACCCAAAACTCAGAATTCCCTTGAGGTTGTTCCACGTTATCGGAGGTTCCAGATTCCCATAAGGAGCACTGTTTGCTCTTCTCATTTTGCTACTACCTGCTTCAGAACAACTCATTAAACATATTTAATTTATCTTGGTGTATTGCTGAACTGTTACCATAAAACTGTTTATATTCTTGTTGTTGTAATCTTAAAAATTTTCCCAAAGGTCACAGAGTTATAAACCTTGGGCTCTGATACCAATTTGTCACATACCCATAAGTAAAACTACAGTAAATAATTTTTTTTTTATATTGACTACTTTCACATATAATATAACCTTTACTTATCATGTTAAATATATTTACTTGACTTGCATACGAATTCACAACTTAAACTATATAAGAAGCATGATGTTTATATTACATGTCAATGCGCATGCGTTAACACAATCTATATATATATATTTTCGTCAACTGTTGATTGCCTACTCATAATGTTTCACGGTGTAAATGATATGGTCTTCAATATGCAATTACATGATGTGATAACCCGGAATCACAGATGGCAAGTATTCAATACTTTATTTATGGCAACTGCACTTTCCACATTTCGAGAAATCTAACGGATGTGTTGGCAAGTCCGGCTCTGACCTTAATCCGCATGGTGGCGTTGATGAAGTCCATCTGGCTAGATCAACGGTCGATTGACATGCGGCCATGTGCTTGTACTGTGGCCTTGGACTTGTTACCTCCGCGCCAAAACCCATCCCGAGGTCACCGGCTAACGGACGATGCGTATGTGCTCACCGCAGATCCACGGCTCCAACTGAGCCACGAGTCGGTAATTGAGCTGGCTTATTTGTATGTTGGCTTTTGTATCGCGGCTTTAGTCTTCCATTCCATTATGCAGCGTTGTAGCTGCAGCTCCGCAACCTTCCAACGCTGTTTCACATTCTCTGTCATCCGAGGTTCACTGGCATGCAGCCATGGCTTCCAGGTTCTGCATACTTCGTCGTTAATGGCGTTGGTTCATCCAGGTCTTGATTTCACAGGTAATGAACCATACCTTCCAAAGCTTGTTTTTACAGTTTGCATTACGGTTCTGCCAGGGTTTGTGCTAACGTGTATTCATGATGGTATGCAGATGGTCACCGCCCTCGCATCTGGAGCAAGGGGTTTCCTCCGTTCATCGGCTACCCAGCACCGGTAAGGGTTTGAACACTGGCTTTATTCGCATGTGGTTTTTTTAAGATTAGCTAAAACATTATTCCCTTGGCAGGGATTACGGGAATAACTCAATTTCCTCTCTGTTCAAGCTCGGAATCTCTTTTGCTAATGAGGCCGAGAAGTATCAGTTCATATATGTACATTCTTGGGTGTCGTTGTTGTTCTATTTCGCAATATTAGACTGGTTCTTCTGAACCCAGCTGTAATCCCAATTGTTAACTCTGTTTTTCGAACCTCAAGGCATTCCTGTCTAGTTTGACTGGAAACAAGTGTGTGTTCAAGCGCACAGTGATATATATTCACTCAGTCTCTTATGTATGGATATATACTTGGTCTTTACCGTTTCAATATCATGAATAGCTTTGTGCCTGGTTAAAATAGTTGTATGTATTTCCGTCGAGGCACTGTGTATTTCTTTCCTTAATGTTTATGAATGTATCTTTAGTTTATGGACGCCAGCGTGGTGCCTCGACCAGCCTAGCGTAAGCTACGGCTCGGCCCGAGGGGTTTCACCAAGCGGCATTTCGATGTGAAGAACCGCCGGGGTTATGGACTTACAGTCTCAGTTTCCCCTCGCCTCGGCATTCCAGTTTATACTCACATTTTGTTTTCGTTAAATGAAATAAGGTGCTTTACATAACATGCAGTACAGTTATTCTTTGAATGCGTATTCATATGTATAAGATATCGTCGGAATGTATTTCCTCTGCAATCTTTGTAGTGTTTATGGCCCGGTTGTTCATAAGTAAGGTTCTGTGATAATAGTTCTTGGCTTACTGTAACATATACAACGAAGATTTCATTGCTCTGTTCTCTCGCTTGAACGCGAGCCTTTAGATTTAGTTTCTGTGTATACAATATATTACCAGGGTTTTACCCCATTCAAAGTTACAGAGAACGGCTGTATGTTTCGTTGCTTTTGCTAAATAGTTGTATATATACATGTATCTTTATGCCGGCTTCTCTATCATACTTGTTCGCGTTTTTCCTCATTCCTGTTTTATAAACACAGGGTTCTGTTCCGAGTAAGTTATCTACACTGTAAATACAACCCTTCAGAGTATATACTAGGGTTTTTGTGGAGTACTGTAACCGCAGTCTCTGTTAATATTTCTCATGTAGATTCTTAGGTTCTTTCTTCAGATTCTTATTCTAGTCCGTAATGCACTTGACTCTGTGGTTTTTTTTTTCTTTTTTATAATTTACACAGTAGCCTATACATGTTTCCTAAGGCTGGATTTGTTGTCTATAATGCACACAGAGTATCATTTCTATTTTCTCGATACTGTCTCATAATAAAAGTAGTTAATACTTAACTTATTTCACTTTTCTCTTTACAGAACAAAAGTAAACATTTAATCTTTTAACAGTTGCATAAGCAAGAAGCCATACCTGCTTCTGTGCCAAACCTCTTTATGATGCTTGTCAATCCACCCATCCGTAGGAAGTCTTCGCTGAGCTTCCACCCCGAAGCACTTGCAGGTCCTACTCGACCGCAATAACACTGGTCTTCGCCAGTCAACGCTATCTGATCCTAACCAGACGTAGCGTGCACAGGAAAATTTCCTTTTTCCCTTATACTATCTGATCCTAACCAGCATAGCATTCATTTTTTCATTTTTTTTTTCTCTGTCATCTGATCCTAACCAGACTTGGCATTTTTCCCCTTTTCCTCTGGGGTCTCAACTACCTCCAAGTAGTTAGGGTAATTGATTCCTCAGTTACTAACCATGATTAATCATAACTCAATTCAAAATGGTACCAACACAACTGTCTTTTTATTAACATAACATTAACAACAGGATTACACATATTTTAAATAAAGTCTTTGTTCCATATTTACTTCACTAGTTACTAGCATTTACTTTTCACAAGGGTGTTACAAAATGCCAGAATTTTTGTGCAGGGTAAAGTATTTAATATCTCGAATGTCAGAATTTTTTAATTATCTTACGAATGTCAGAATTTTATGCAGGGAACAATTTTTTTTCCAAAAGTCCTTGGCCTCTCAAATTAATTAGCTAACAACTTAGGTACCTTTGTGACTGCAGAATCCCACAATGGCCTGCATCTTTCTTTTTGATATAAAAATTTTCAATTCCTTTCTGTAAAATCTAATTTTTTAATCTAATAAAATTAAACTTCACACAAATCAACCACAAACAAACTAATTTTAATCTAATAAAATTAAACTTCACACAAATCAACCACAAACAAACTAATAAATTAAACTTAAACGTAAACTTATCTACGCCTAACCAAAAAGTCAACACAGCCTCTACGCCTAACAAACGAATCTACACGTAATATAGGTTAAAAATAAAAAGGGCAACGCAACCGCCCCCTACACGTAATATAGGTTGCAGAAAGGCTGGTAGACCATAGCAATATGTAACATTATGACACAGCATCACACGTAGCATTACAACGACATTATTGCTTAAGCAACACATTATTGTGTTATTGACGTATTAATAAGCAGGGCGGTGTATGTGCACCAATTGAATTTAAACAAATACATCGTGGGCATAAATGGTTTTTCTGAATTAATGGTCAATGGTGTAATAAATATATTTAATTTGTGGAGAAGATAGAGATGGCCTTATTTATAATTGTGTACCACAAATTTGTCTGAAAAAAATGGGAAGTAGAAATTTAAGCTATATATCAAAATTTTAAAATTTAAATGCCCATATTGAATCTATTTCCATTATAAAAAATTAACTCTTATAATAAATTTATTTAAAACAGAAATAAATAAATTCCAAAAAAAAATTAAACTAAATTATCACCTCACTAAACAACACCTTAATATAACCTAAACTTCGTGTGGCCCTACCTATATAGCCCTCGGCTATTGATATTGGTGGACACGTCAAACTGTAAGAAAATCTTTATAAGTAGACTGCATTGTCCTCCGTCCATGCTCCATGGGAAAGAAGAGATATATGCACGCAGTGGTATCCCTCTTCTCTGCTCTGCACAGTGGCAGGCCTTAGTTACATCGAGTCGACCTCAATGGATATTGGAATTTTACTATTCTATTCTCTGCTGGGGATCACCTCCGCCATATTCATATACTTTGTCTTGGACGTGTGGAAGAGAAAGACCTACGGCAGGCTTCCTCCCGGGCCTCCGGGATGGCCAATTGTGGGAAATCTGTTTCAGTTGGGTAAAAATCCCCACGAATCTCTGTTCCGCCTTGCCTCCAAATACGGCCCTCTCATGTCTCTCTCCCTCGGAATGAAAACCACAGTGGTCGTCTCCTCTCCCGCCATGGCAAAGGAAGTTCTCAAAACCCATGGCCAGATCTTTGCAGGCCGGATTGTCCCAGAAGCAGTCAAAGCTCTTTCTCACCACAAGCACTCATTTCTTTTATGCCAATATGGATCTCGCTGGCGTATGCTCAGACGCATATCTAATAATGAACTCTTCTCTGTGAAGCGGCTAGAAGCTCTACAAGATCTCAGAAGAGATCAAGCACATCGAATGATTCATCAGATTTTTGAAAGCTCCCTGAAGGGATCAGAGTGTGTGAATATCGGACACATTGCATTCCACTCCGCGTTTAATCTGATAGGGAACATGGCCTTTGGTAAACACATGTTCGATTCTAACTTACGAGCATCTGAAGATCTGAAAGACGCTATTTCGAGAATGATGGTTCTACACACCGCTGCCAATTTGGCCGACTATTTCCCGTGTCTTCAGTTCTTGGATCTACAGGGTCTTTATCGTAATATGGTAATCTGCAGGAAAAGGTCGTATGCTGTTATGGATAAATTCATAGAGGATCGCCTTGCAAAGAGGAGCAAAAACAACGACACCAGTGATGATGGAAAGAAGGATCTCTTGGACGTTTTGCTGGACATGAGAAATGATGAATTTACTCTCCCTGACATCAGGGGCTACTTAAGTGTAAGTCTTTCGCTATCTCTTCTGGCTATTATACCCACACAAATCCTGTCGAAATGTGAAAATACTAATAAACAGAGTCTGATTTATAATTTCTTCTACAGGATATCTTTGTGGCTGCAAGTGATACGACCGCGGTGACAATAGAGTGGGCAATGGCAGAACTCATTCGCAATCCTGAGAAATTGAAACGAGCCCAAGCGCAGCTGGAAGAGGTTGTTGGTCTCAACCGCCGGATGGAAGAAAGTGATACCGAGCACCTCCCTTATCTCCGCGCAGTGGTGAAAGAAGTGTTCCGATTGCACCCGGCAGGTCCTCTGCTCGTCCCACACAGAGCAAACAGCGATTGTGAGATCGGGGGGTTCGTGATACCCAAACACAGCCGAGTAGTGGTGAACGTTTGGGGCATGGGAAGGGACGCTCAGATCTGGAAAGAGCCATTAAATTTCGTGCCAGAGAGGTTTATTGATGATGAGATGTGTAGCCATGTGGATTACAGAGGGCAACACTTTGAGCTGATACCGTTCGGTGCAGGAACGAGGATGTGTGTGGGGCTTCCATTGGCAAGTCGGACCGTTCATTTGACGTTGGGATCGCTTATTCACTCATTTGAGTGGGCACCTCCCAAGGGGACGCGTGCGGAGGAGTTAGACATGAGCGAGAAGTTTGGACTGGCGCTCCAGAAGGCCGTACCCTTGGAGGCAATTGCCACGCCACGCTTAGCAACTCATTTGTATTAGAATTTCCAATTAGAGTGGTGTGTTTATAGCTTTTCTTTATAACTTAAGTTTATAATTATAATTTTAATGTGTTTTTAAGTTTAAGTGTTTTTAAGTTTTTATTTTTTAAGAGATATAGGTTTAATGTTATAGAATAAATATTTCTTGAATGAAATCTATTGATTAATTTTAAAATGTATAAATAGATTTAACACTTTGAAATTTTAGAATATTAAAATTTTGTAAATATTAAATAATTTAATTTCAAATTTATAAAAAAACATAGTTAGATTTTTAATTAATCTATAAATTAGATTACATTTTTTATTAATTTATTTATACATTTAAAAACTTATTTAAAATAACCAAAAAAATTTCTATTTAAATAAAAAATAAAAACCATTTTATATATCGATTAACCTTAACTCAAAAAAACTAATAACAAAAAACACATAACTGCACGTCAAAGGAAAAAAACACATACCTGCACGTCAAAGAAATCGCGATGTGGATTACCTCCTAACAAAAAAAACACACAAGTACATGTCAACGAGATTATGATGTGGAATTAAATATTAGTGATCTATGTAAGTTTCATATTCTTTAATCATTATTTGGGTGCGGCGCTTGCTTCTAGAATTGTGAATTAAAGTAATACGACATGCTCCTTCCACTTAAAAATTAAATTTAATATTTGTATATTATGGATTATTAAATTTGCACTATGGTACCGAGGCGACTTTTCGGCACATTTCTTGGCCATATCAATTTTGGCAGTTGCATTATAATTATCGAAAGTTTTGCGAATTGTATTATAATAGATTTTGTTTTTGGTTTCATAAATAAGTTAAATTCTATGATCATTTTTGTTTAGAATTCTATGAAATTCAAGCATGGTGTTTTAATTTTTAAAAAATAGAATTTAGGTGTATTTACACTTTAATCTTATTTGTGAGGTAAATTGATTTTTTTTCATTATAAAAAATTTAAAAATTTCTAAAGAAATTTCTTTGATTATATTTATTAATGTTAAAGTAAGTACATATTGTTGGTCATCAACCATTATATAACTATTGTTAAAACAAATACTTATTGTTGGTCATTAGCTTATCCTGCCTCACCTTGACTAGATTTGTTGCGAGGGAGAGTTGGGATATACAACATAAGAATTTTCAATTTGCACCTTATTTTTAGAGGACTTCTCAACCATACAATCCCAAAACAGCCAAAATTAAAACACAACCTAACAAATTCATATAAGGATGGTGAACACGGTGGATGCATCTCTACACAAGTTGGGTGCTCCCTTTGCATCTATCAGTCATGCTAATGAAATTCAATGTGCTCGAAACGCTAATCAATCTCATGTAGACACTCATGAATTTTGCGTCGGCTTTCACTTTCAAGGATTTCCTCTTGGGTGAATTGGACATCGTTCCAATATATAACATTTTCATTGTGGTCCTCATACCATGTTCCCGGAGGATGTCCAAGTTGGCTTGGATCCTTCTTAGTAGCTTGACAATGGAGTCCAATGAGGTGGTCTGGACTACGTGGCCTAGCGGCATTCTAGCAAATTGTGGGGGGGGGGGGCTCCTTTCTATCCAGACAAGCTGAATGTGCCTCACTGGAGGAAGAGGCACGACCACCTGTATTGTCAACACGTCTGCGTTGACCACCCTCGCGATGAGGTCATCCTCTTTGTCTTTGCATACCTGCAGAAAAATATATACCACACTCCCTCAAGCCCAAGCACTCACAATACTCTCACAGACACTGGTTTTCCCACCAACACTAGCACTCAGTTCCTTCCTTCCTGCACTCACTTGCAATTCTTCTTGGAGTTCGTAGCAGTGAATTTCCCGCTAACCTACATGCTACCCCCCACCACCCAAAAGCACAATAAGATTTCAATTCCTTAGAACTAGAAACACGCAACCACCAGACAACTCGTTGCCCACAGTTTGACAGAGATGACTCCTCTAGTCGGGGTGGGTTTGCAAGTTCAACCCTTCCTCCCACTGAATACACCTAGGCACGATAACATTTCTCTTTGAGACCCCAAAACACAACCTTCCCTAGACGAGGTGGACCTACTAACACAAGGGTGGGATATATGAACACAATGAAGGAACTCCATACGTGCATAGGTCACTTCACTAGGGGCGTAGACAACATACAGTTCAATTACCTCCCCTCCTCAGTGATACCTGTTACATTTCACATAACACTCAAACCTCCTCTCAAGGCAGTTATCGGTCGTGGCCCAACAGAGTTGTTGTCCCCCTTGACTAAAGACCCAATAATTAACAACAAAACCAAAATCAGAACTAACTCACAGATACCAGAACAGGAAAAAGAAAATTACCTAGACTCACTAGATGGCAACTTCCCAATGTTGCAACCCACGAGTGTCCAGCAGGTGGAGATGCCACAAACCTAATAAGATGCTTGCAGTTGGTCAAGCCACTATCTTCTCTTGCATTGCTTCGAGATCCCAGACGAATTCCTGGAAAAAAAAAACAAACGCATAGGCTTGCTCCCCCCTCCCCCCAACCCTTCGAGTTTCATCAAAGACTTGGCTAGTGAACAACACCCTCTCCCTTCCTTTCTCCACGCATTCTCATCGCCTACCACAACCACTCTGATGTTGTCCACCTCTTGATGTGATAATAAAAACTCCCATTCTCTCGATAGTTCCATTGATGGGCCAAGAGCCATCAATCATTTCTTTTTACTCCTCGCATGATTAACAACTGCCAGAGGGTGGGAATCTCAATTCTGCCTCTATCATGTGACCTCCACCCCCATTAGGGGTCTTAAGAAAATTCTTATTCTAATGTAATATTTGTTTTGAATTAAAGAAATTTAGGTTATGGTTAAAAGAAATTCAGGGTATAGTTAGAGTAGAGTATCTTGAATTCCACAGAAAATGAGACATGGTTAGAGTTTGATCCTTATTAAGTAAATTAAATTGATTATTTACCTTTCATTAAGTAAAATTTATCTCAAAAACTTTAATATTAAGTAAAATTGTGAATTTTACAATTTTTTTATTTATAAAATAAAAAAAATTATATATGTATATGTGTTATATAATTATTTTTATTAAACTTCATCCTTTGTATTAGTAGATATATTTACTTCATGATAATATATTTTTAATTCCAAAGACATTTATCTAGGATGGTTATTATTTTTTTCTTACTTTTAAACTTTTGCTATCACTTAATTAACTATAATA
>APFE030361999.1:0-17293 GCA_000404065.3 Pinus taeda
TTCTTAATTCTCATCATATTGAGAGCCATGCCATGGGTGTTGCCATCAAGTACAACATCTGTAACATATAACCATACCAGAAACATAATGCCAACAGTTTGCAGCTCAAAAAGTGGATAATATTCGAGTCCTTAAAACTCTTGTACAATATACGTTACATTTGTGTAACATTTAGGTCTAAATTGTTTTCATACTATGATTTTAGAACCATTTTTTTATTATTTCTATATAATTGATCTAATTCATATCTTCGGAGCAGGGAAGATGAACACAAATAGAACATATATAGTTAAAGACAATGATAAGTTTTCTAAGAGGTGTGTTTATGTTCTATTTATTGTCATTTGATTATTAGATTAAACCACTCTCTGTTCTTTTGCTATATTTTTTTATATACTCTAATTAAAAATGACATTTTTTCAATTTTCAAGAAACATATGACACTTAGAGATTCAAATCCACGAGAACAAGTACAAGGAAAAAGGTACTTTGAAGATTGCCACAAAGCATTTGAACATTTTTCAATTTAATATATATAACAGGGAACTATAAATTAAGGTTTGTCAAAACTAAAATCTATTTAGTATTTCACCTATATGCATAGAAATCAGATTTTATCTAGTAACTATGAACATGATATTAGAATATACATTAGCAATGACTTTGCAATATTTGGTTCTATATTCATAAGCCAGTCCTTACTTAGTATCAATTATAATGCCCTTTTACGCAATGCTTTCAATGCAATATTTGTGAACAAACAAAAAATATTAGATTATGAATCGACCTCAAATAAAGATATTGTCAATGATGTGACAATAGACACGGATGAAGAAGTAGAGATGAAAATGAGCACAATTGTAGAAGCAAATATTGTAGGAGACAGAACAAAAGGAGCAGAAAACAGACAAGAAACAAAGACAAAGAGGTAGATATGTCCAAGTTTAGCTAATTTTACATCATATTTCTTTTTCTTTTCTTGAATTAATTTCAATTCATTGGTCATTGCTAGACAAAAAAAGATCCAATATATGCCATTATTGATTGAAGATATCAGTAATAACATAACATGAAGCATTTTCCATGGCATTGTGTTAGTTACATATCGAACTTTTTTGGACAAAGCAAATAAGACAATACCAATATCCGTGCAGATTTGACAGATAAGAAGGAAAAAATGACAATAACATTGCTTGTGCTAACATAATTTATCGAACAACATGAGGCAAAACTTATTGCAAATGTTGGTTTTTCTACTAGAATATTTGAAATAATTCCAAAGAAAAAATATGATACTAGTTACTGTGAGAAAACCATCTCACTAAATAGCTCTACCATTATAGAAATGCTTGACTTGTTTATGGAGAGTACCGATTTTTCCCAAATGTGACGATTGCAAATTTGTCCCATAGTTGAGATTCGTTTCCAGTTGGCACAATAAATTCCATTGCAATTTCAGCAACACATACAGGGATGCAATATGTACTAGAAATCAAAGATGAGAATATCGATTAGGACAGGGAAATAGTAAGCTTACATTTATTTGGATGTTTCAATGATAACACGTTATTGTGTGCCTCTCATATGATTTACATGTATTTTTTTACAAATACTTCATATGTGATAATTCAAGCACATGACAAACTTCTTCCAATATATCTTTCAATCCAAAGGCAATTGCAAGAAAACACCTTTTTGCTCATCTTGCTTAAATATATAGTTTAAACACAAGAATGAGATTTTCAAACTTCACAATCGACATTCATATGTTCATTAAAATCAAAGAAGAAAGTGGAAAGTCTCAGAAAACTAATTTCTTCGGTGAGTGGGGTATGCACGGTAAACTTATATATATATAATATATATATATTTATTATATATATATATATAATATATGTATATATATAGGAGAGGAGAGAGAGGAGAGAGAGAGAGAAGGGAGAGAGAGAGATGATTTCAGGTTGCTAACCCTTGATTTTCTATATCAATTTTGCAGCACTTACAAGGACTACTGACAGGAACTATTGCATATACGAATCCCTATGAAACTGTAAGTGTAAAATGTAGTAGTCTAATTACAACTTCTAGAACTATGGATGAAACTATGGTTTATTGTTCCATTTGTATGGAGAATTGTCGCTTTGTTTATTTCCATAAGTTAAACTGTATGATACTTGCAAACAACAGGACTAAAACATATTATGTTTTAAGAGACGTGGAATTGAAAAATTTATTGCCTGATCTATGAAAAATTCCCTATTAGCAATACTGTGCAGACAAATAAGTTGATATTGATTTGTTGTCCAGTTTCGAGATCTATGACACATTTATAGTAAACCATCGTAACATGATTTTGCTTATATAATGACAATTCTCTTTATTTGCATTGTCCAACAATCTAATGATAGTGTGGTTCTCTTTAGTTGCATTTTCAAGCAATTTAATGACATCGTTCTAGATATGGTATAACACAGTCAACTTCATGAACCTGCATTATTGTCAAGTTATCAAAATTAAGAAGTGTTGTACGAAAGGTGCAGATATCCATGTTACTAGTAACTAGTAAGATTATATTACCACTGTAGTGGCGAGGGGTGGGGGTGTGTCTACATTTTTGCATCTCAGCATCTTCGCACTTCCAATCTTAACTCCACCTTCTACTTTTTGCTTGAAGGATTTGACCATTACCAAAGATATTTTCCAGTTTGCTGGATGGTTGAGATCTGATTTCATCCCGTGGTTACCTGATGTGTAGCCATTAACATTGTATAAAGATGCGTTTCAATGAATTTGTTTGTTTAAGTTTCATGTTTCATATTATATTATTTATTGATGTTATATATGCTCTAACATTCACACTATATAATGTGTAGCTAGCTCATTGTCCTATGTTGTGTGTGTGTGTGTTTTTTACAATGTGATTTCCTGCATTTTTTATTGATTTATGAAATTTACAAATCCTATGATTAATAAAACGGTATTAGAAAACACTTTTCCTTCTCACATGGTTTATGTTTTCATAGACTTCGCCATCAAACATGATTTCTTAAACAAAGTTATAAGACAAGTTAACACTAGCATGTAACTTTTCCTAAAGGAGGGATGAAGACCTCTCTATTTGCAATTGTATAATTTGATTAGAAAACGAAAGAAAATGCTCACATATAACATTTACATTATTCTGATGATCCAATTTGGCATAATTTACAAAATTTATGTCCCATGAACATGATCAAAGTATAGGTGATGAAAGGTGATTGGACTATTCTACTATATGTTTCAAAAAAGTATTTTTTTTTACTGCCTTTAGAAAATTGCAATAAATAGCCTTTAGCATATACTAAATTTGAAAATTGTTTGAGCAAGGGGCAAAATTTAGTAATAGTTTCTTTATTAATCAACGTTGGTTCTTGGAGGTTCATGCTCAAAGCGCCAAAAACAAACAAAGCCAAATGGATTGAGGTTGGAAGGGTGAGGGAATTGTACCCTCATCTAATTGTTGACTGAAAATGAGCTTTTGGAGGTCCAAAAGCTTCCAATGGGGAGGAGTGATCCAGGGGATCAATTTAGTGCTCAAAATTCAATGTGCTAAAAAACACTCTAAACCTATACAATTGGATAGATCTCAACGATCTGAATCCAATGCAACTCGTTTCACTCAAAACTAACATTGTATGCTCCCGATATCGTGTTCTGATTGATTTGCCAAACAATCAAAATTTTAAAAGTTGAAGTTGCAGGTACACCTAGTCAACATTTTATACGTTGACTGGGCATTTTATTGGGCTTGACTATGTATTTGTTTGGGCCAGTCATTGGATGACAAGTGTCATCATTTTATTGGCTCATGTATGATGGTTTTCATTAACTCATTGGTTGTTGTGCTGGACCAATGAAGGAGAACCACGTGGGCCAATCAGTGGCTGCCACGTGGCCTCCACTCATTTGTGTAAAATTTTGGTATGAGGCCAAACTACCGAAATCGTGACTAACGGTCTATCAGCAAAGCCCTCCACCATCATGCCACAAGTGTTGCTTAATAGTAATGATCGATGGGTTCTATTTAAAGTTTATGGCAAAGCACAATTGGGGGAGGGGGCCGGGCTAAGACCTAACGCTAGCCGCCCAAACACCCATGGGACCAGAGGCAGAGGGGCCAAGGGGCTAGGAATTATCTCACAACAACAAACACAGTTGGAGCCCAACGCTCAAGTCCGTGGCAGTAAAGTTTAAGGGGCCTGCCTTGGGGGTAGCCCCGGGGTCACATGACACTCAATAGCATTGGGCACGTGGAAATGCAGAGGGGTCCAGCCCCAAGGCCACATGACGGGCAATAGAACGAGGAGCGCGCGGAGTAAGGGGGCCAACCCCAGTTCACCATGACCCAATATGACCAAGGTCACAACAAACCAAAGGGGAAAAAATTTAGGCCCTGGAATCTTGACCCCCAATGTGGTTGTATGCACCAACGTGATTGAAATTTTTGGAATTGGGGGCTTAGCGGGTGGATTAATGGTCCTACAATTTCACCTGTTGGGTGGGATTGTAGGCCAAATTTGCGCACTGATGTTGGGTTTGGGGCGCTCAAGCCAAATTTGGGTCGAATTATAGGATGACTAGCTATAGAATTTGGGAAAAACTTGTAACAGGAATAACTTACTCAAGTTTTGGCCAAATGAGGTGAAGAAAGAACCTGTATGGGGCTTTTTGACAGTGTTGAATCTATTGGAGACATCATTTTTTTTGTTTGAACAATGTAAAATCATGTAAACACAATTTTGAGCACTTAATGAAAGAGGCCCTGCATTGGAAGATGGACCAGGAGATGTAACCTAGGAGAGGAGTGAACTCATTTATCATGATTTGTGTTATGTGTTTCATATATGATTATTTTGTTTCTATTTGGCTGTAAATTGTGGTTAAATTCACTAGTTTTATGTACTTAGTAAATTGATCCTTTACCCACAACACATAAAAATTTAACTTGTAAAATTTTAAAAATCTTCAAGTTTACATATTTAGATCATTTTGGTATCAGAGCACATGTTATGATGAAGGTTTGTTTTGTTTGCAAGTGTTTTTATTATGGTTACAAGGTTGAAGCTTAAAAGAGGAGAAGGAGAAATTGTGGATTCAAGATCTCAAATTGTTTCAAGGAGAACAAACACATCTCAAGCTTCAATAGTCATGACACATGAAGAAGGTCCTGAAGTGATGTTTGAAGATGAAAGAACTTTCAGAAAAGCATTCTTTGAGACGTCTAAAATGGTAAAGGTTCTTTATGAAGAGATAAATGCAAGGTTGTATGGAGAGAGCTCAAAACCTTCAAAAGGAGATGGAGTAAAAGGAGACAAGCCTCCAAAAGGGAATGGAGGGAATGGTGACAAACCGCCACCTTCACCTCCATCATCCTCATCCTCATCTTTATCCTCATCTTCATCCTCATCTTCTAGTTCTTCTACCCTTTCACAAACAGCTCCAAATTCTCCAAAGGGACATGGTAAAAATCCTTTGCTAAAGCTTGATATTAAGTTTGAATTACCTGTGTACAATGGAGAGGTAGATGCTGAGAAATTAGATAATTGGATTCCTCAGATTGAAGTGTATTGTAGGATACAAAGAATCAAGGATGTGAGACCAAAAATCAATTTGCTTCTCTTAGATTGGAAGGTGCATCATTTATTTGGTGGGAAGCCAAAACTCAAGAGGACACGAAGAAACATGGTAAGGTTTTATCCTCTTGGAATGATTTTGTTGTTGCAATATAAGGCAATTTTATCCATTAGCAAATATGTAGAAAGCTATCATGGATTGACAAAACTTTAGGCAAGCTAAGAGGCAAAATGTGCAATCTTATACTCAAGAATTTAGGAAAAGAGCTTTGATTTTGGGTATAGATTTATCGTCTTAAGATACTTTGCTCAAGTACATTGGAGGATTGCATAGTTACTTGATACATACCATTCTTATATTTAACCCTACAAAACTAGATGAAGTTTTTGTACAGGCAACTCATTTAGAGGCAAGAGGGAAAAATGTTTCTGAAAAAACTGGTGAGAAATCATTCAAGTTTGGAGAAAAAGGAAAAGGGAAATTTAAAGGCAAAGATAAGAAGAATGTTGTAGTTAAGAAAGAAGGAGAAAATATCACATGTAAACATTGTTCTAAAGAAGTCCATGATGAATACCATTGTTGGAAACTTTATCCTAAAATGAGACCCAAAAAGTTTAATAACAAGGAGAAAGGCAAGACTGTTGCAACTACACAACAAGATTTAGGTTCTGATTCTAGGGATGAAACAAAGATCATAGACATGGGTTTGAAAGGTAAGGATATTGCAAGTACTAGTTCTTCAAATTGTCTCAATGATACTCAATATGAAAAATCAAGAATAGAGATTTTCCACCTTAGAGTCATTTCAAAACATACCAAGATAGATACACTCTTTGGTAGTGGTTCACAAGCAAATCTTATCTTAGATGGCATTGTCGAGAAGTTGAATTTAGAAACCATTCCTCATCGTAAACCTTATCCTTTAGGTTGGGTATGTGAGAATGCAAAATTGCAGGTGACAAAGAAATGCATACTTAGGTTTGCAATCACTGAAAACTTTCTTGATGAGGTTGAATTTAATGCAGTTCTGCTTGATATATGTGGTATTGTTTTGGGAAGTCCATATATTTATGATAGGAGAAAAAATTTTCATCATCACGAGAACGAATATCATTTGTTCAAGAATGGGATTAACTACATTATTAGAGCGCATAACAAGAAATTGAGTTTATCTCTTGTGAATGATGGATAAATGAAGAGGATTGTTAATGTTAGTCAGAATTTTGCATTGTTAATGTTCAAGCACAAATATGTTGAGGAACCTAAAACCTTTCAAGGATATGAATCAAGTTTGAAATCTGATTTCATTGAGGTTTTTAATTCATGTGATAAGATGTTTCATGAGTCTAACAAGTTGCCTCCTAAAAGAGGTAAACAAAATGAAGTGCAATTGTAGAAGGATGCTTCATTATTGAACATTGGTGTGGACAAGATGCCAATGTTAAATCATGCATAGGTAAAAAATAAAATGCAAAGGCTATTTGACAAAGAGGACATTGGTCCCAAAACATCTTCTTGTGGGTTTCATAATGTATTGGTTTTGAAGAAGGATGGTGCATGGCGATGGCGATCACATTTGGTAAAGAGTCGAGCCAAGTGCAAGGCTAGACATGCTAAGCATTGTTATGGTGAAAATTTTCAAGGTGACGTGAATTTGAAATTGAATAAGTTTCCTAGTATGATTGAAGGTCGAGGAGAGAATGTTAAGATTTCTTTAACAAAAGTTTTCTCTTCTAAACATCTTGAAGAATTGCAGCAAGGTCCTATAATTGACATAAAAATAAAGACTTCAAAAGTTAAGTACTTTCATGAGAAGCTCAAAGCAACAAAAAAAAAACCAAAAGGATTGAGGTTGGAAGGCTGAGGGAACTATTCCCTTATCTATTTTTTGACTAAAAATGAGCTTTTGGAGGTCTAAGAGCTTCCAATGGGGAGGAGTGATCCAGGGGATCAATTTAGTGCTCAAAATTAAAAGTGCTAAAAAATAATTGAAACCTATACAATTGGATAGATCTCGATGATATGAATCCAACACAACTCGTTTCACTCAAAATTGATATCGTATGCTCCCGATATCGTGTTCTGATCGATTTGCCAAACAACTAAAATTTTAAAAGTTGAAGTTGCAGGGAAACCTAGTCAGCAGTCCATATGCTGATTGGGCATTTGAATAGGCTTGACTGTGTATTTATTTGGGCCATTCATTGGATGACAAGTCTCATTGTTTAATTGGCTCATGTATTGCGGCTAGACCAATGAGGGAGAGCCACATGGGCCAATCGGTGGCTGCCACGTGGCCTCAACTCATTTGTGTAAAATTTTGGTATGAGGTCGAACTACCTCCACAGGATTTGAAATTGTGACTAACAGTCTGTCAGCAAAGCCGTCCACCACCACACCACAAGTTTTGCTTAATAGTAATGACTGATGGGTTTATTTAAAGTTTATGGCAATGCGCAATTGGGGGAGGGGGTAGGGCTAAGCCCTAGCCCAAGGCCACCGTAGTGCCCACGGGACCACAGGAGGAGGGGCCAAGGGGTTAGGCCTTAGCCTGGCCCATGACTAAAACCTGCGACACCAAACACAGTTGGAGCTCAACACTCAAGTCCATGGCAGTAAAGTTTAAGGGGTCAGCCTTGGGGGCCAACCGTGGGGTCGCGTGACACCCAATAGCACTGGGCGTGGAAATGCGGACGGGGCCAGACACAAGGCCACATGACGGGCCATAGAAATGGGAGTGTGTGGAGTAAGGGGACCAATCCCAAGTCACTGGGACCCAATATGACCAAGGGCGTGACAAGCCAAAGGGGTGCAGAGTTAAGCCCTGGAATATCGGCCCCCAATGCGGTCGCATGCACCAATATGACCAAATTTTTTGGAAATTGGGGATTAATGGGCAGATTAATGGTCCTACAATTTCACCTATCAGGTGGGATTGTAGCCTAGATTTACGCGTTGGTTCCAGGTTTGGGGTGCTCAAGCCAAATTTGGGTTGAATTGTAAGATGACTAGGCATAGAATTTGGGAAAAACTTGTAACATGCATAACTTACTCAAATTTTGGCAAAATGACGTGCAAAAAGAACCTATATGGGGGTTTTTGACAGTGCTGAATTTGTTGGAGACATCATTTTTTCTATCTGAGAAATGTAAAAGCGTGTAAATACACTTTTGAGCACTTAATAAAAGAGGCCCAACATTGGAAGCTGGACCAGGAGATGTAGACAAGGAGAGGGGTGAAATCTTTTATCATGTTTAGTGTTATGTGTTTTAGATATGCTTATTTGTCTCTGTTTGGCTATAAATTATGGTTAAATCCATTTGTTTTTTGTGTTTATTAAATTGATCCTCTACCCAAAACACATAAAAATTTCACTTCCAGCTTGTTAAAAAAATTAAAGTTTACATTTTCAGATCAGGTGAGTAACAAAGTTTTCCATGTTATGGATTTTTGGTTTGAAAGTGTGTTGTAGGGTTATGTTGTTGAATTTGCAATAAAGGTGATAGTTTCTTATAGTGCAGTGCATAGTAAGTTCCTTAAGGGGCCACAAGGTAGGTTTATACATTCACTACCATTAACCAATAAGATGCTACTATGTGACCACAAAGTTATTCCTTTGGGGTCAAACAACATGAGCAGCCAAACTGTTCATGTGCCAAGGGAAATGGGGGAGAAACATGAGATGGTCTGAGAAGAGGGAAAGGAGAAAAGGTGAAAGGACTACGGTGGAGGTTGACAAGGAGTACAAGATTGCGTAAGTGAAGGTGAGGAGATAGTATGGAGATAAAGATTTTTTAGGGTGACACCTTTAGAAGTGCACATAAGTTTCAATGGGGTGACGCAGGAGGATGCTGGTCAACATCGATGCCTGCCAAAAGGAGAAATCCAGGGAGACAGGCGAGGAGAGGCCACTGAAGGGTAAGGATTAGTGCAAGTGACCGAAGTTACGAAGGAACACAGTTCGATACCCTGCATATTGAACATGAGGAAGAAGAGAAGCTGAGTCCATACAGTATAGAGTCCCTATATACTAGACAACATAATTAGACTGTGCTTGGTGTCGAAACCATGACCCTACATGCTACTACAAATCTACATGTAAGTAGTTAGCATACTGTTACAACTAGTGTAGAGGGGAATTACAGTTAAGGCGGTGGAGGTACTAGTAGTAGTGGAATTGGTCAAGCCGTAGGAGGAGCATTGTAAGGTGTTCAAGTTAATTTTGGTGCATAGACAAGTGCACATCATTCTAGCAGTTCAATGAGTGTAGTGAGGAGTACTTCATTGGGAATAAACCAAGCATGCTTCACAAAGTAGCTATGCCGACTATTTGTAATGATACTATAGCATGGAGCCTATGAAAGAGAAAAATCCAGTTCAGAACATACTCCAAAGTTGTCTTGAGCTGGTGAAGGATGCACAAGGATTGGAAAAATTAGGAAAATGGTAGAATAGTGCACCAAGGAACCTAAAGTAGCTATTGCATGAGCATCACCGTGAACGATAAGTAAAGTAGCCAACTGGAAGAAGATGATCAGGGCATTTAAGTTCTATGCATAGGTGGGAGAGTATGAAATGGATAATATTATTCTAGAGTCGGGGTCAAATGTAAATTTATTTCCAAATAATACTTAATTGATGGGAAAACCCAAGTTAACTTGGTCTTCCATTCAGTTAAGATTAGCTAATTAGCATCATATCGTCCCCATTAGTAGACTGACAGGAGTACCAATGGAAATTGATGGAGTTGTGAGTATGGTTGACTTAAAATTTATAGAGATCGTCGATGACACGAATCCCTATCCAACTCTGTTGGGGATTGATTAGGTGTTTGATATGGAGATAAAAAATCGGCTAAAAAATGAAAGTGCTCAAAATCACTCGAAATCAACATCAATTCGTTCTGTTTGTCGTCTTGATTCCAACGATGCTTGAACTGCCTCAAACTGACATCATATGTGCAAGTTATGATGTTCTAAAGTTTTGGCTAAACAACTAATTTTTTTTACAGATGGGCTGGTTGGGCATTTCATACTATTGACGCCAGCTTTCCAACTAGGCATACGGGGGGCCAATCAGAGCCCTCCAAGGGTTGGTCCATATAGGTGTGAGTTGGAATCATTCTATTGGTTGAGGTTATTTTGGTGGCCCAATAGGAGGTCGCCACATGACCCAATCAAAGGTCATCATGTGGCGCTTCCTCATTGGTCAAAATTATATGTATAGGTAAAATGCGATCGACGAGGGTCGAACCTGCGACTTTCCATATGAAAACCAGGTGCACAATCACCAAGCCACAAGTGTCACTTGTTTATGTTAGTAGCAAATTTCATTATAAAGTTTGCAGTCAACACATATGGGGGTAGGGGGCCACGTGTTAGCCTTGGTCCCCGATCACAACATAACACGAGACCATCGACTAAAAAAGAGGGCGCTACTGAAGCAGGGTCTAGGACCCAAGACCTCGGGAATATGGGGCTTCACATGACCAAGCACGAGCCATGCGGTCCTACCGGGATGGCGGTGGGGATTCAACCCAAGCCCTAGGTGCTATTGATTGGCAAATGACCACCTACAGGGAGCCAAGTATGACGGGGGTGGGCAGATAAGGCTTGACCCCTAGTCACATGAATTTCATGTAATTAAAGGTGAGTGGTACGGGGCTAGCTTGACAGTGGTAGTAAGTTAGCTCGACCCTTAGTCACATGTGTGCCATGTGACCGCCAATAGGGCGAAAAATTTTGCACTTAGGCATCATTGTGCAACTTAATGAGGCAACAAATTGCCCGTTTTTCGGTAAGAATCACATTAGTCTCAAGCAAATTTGGTACTTGACAGACTGTGTAAAGGGTGAATTTGTAGGTTTTGCCAAATTGTAGGACAAATAGCAGAGCTTGGCTTGGAGAAGCATATCTTGCTCAATTTTTTAACCTTTTTGAGCTCAAAAAGAGTCTAGATGGGGGTTTTTGAGAGTCTTGGATGCAATGGTAACCTAGTTTTTCTGATTTGAACACTTTATGATGGACATTTTGTAGAATCAAGTCTTTTATTGCTAGAGGTAGAGTCAATTTTGAAGCAATTTGGAGGCATATTAGAGCATGGAGAGAGCCTGGTTAGAGGTTTTCCAAACTTATCGTTTCATTTGAAATAATTGTTACTTCTGTAGAGCAACTCTTTTAAGTATTTTCTCAATGTGTTAAAGAGAGAAGCATATCTAACTCTTCATTGTGCAGGAGTTACATGTTTATGCTCTTGATTTCTGATAGAGTATAAGTACAAATTATGTGGAAGTCCTTTTAATGTTGACATTTTCATGACTTGCTGTGGGAGTCATATTTCTAAGTGAGAATTCTTTGTAGGAGAAACAAGCCACTCTACTGTCAACAATTTATATTTACTCATTTGCTGCTGAAATCAATAGAGCGGTCTAGCTATTGGAGGAGGCCTGGAGATGTAGCTTAGGAGGGGTGAACTCCATCATCAAATGTTGGTTTCTACTATTCATTTTTATAATTTTGAGATGCATGTGAATTTGTTTCTCTTTTAAAATCATGTGAAAAAAACTTAACTAACATTTTGAAGAGGTTATGAAACATGTTTACCTTGAAAAACCCATTTTGTTAACTTGCAAAGTGTCAAAGGACGGTCAATTTTTAAGAGGATAAGTTCTCATTCAATTTTCAATTAAGTGTTCGATAACAAGGTGGTCATTAACTTGAAGAAGCAACAAATGATTTTTGAAGGTGAAGACATTCGATTTGTAGCACATCTAGATCCATGGGAAGGAGATCGATATATAATACTAGTTAAAGGTGAGCTGATTGTAGAAGAGTTGGATAATATTTATAATATGATAGCTCGCTAAGAGGACTATGTGAACCCCACAACTGATGGTGTGTTGAGTTGGAGTAGTGTTGGGTCATGTACTTGTGATTCATAAGAAGTGTTGGAGAATTGGTAAAACAGGTTGCATGAGGTCAGCAAATGGAGGTGCATGCATAACACTAGAGTAGTTCACTGGATAAGGACCAAGGTACATAACCCGACTCATTTTGATGGACAGACCAAGGTGATCATTTTTATGTAGAAATTCAAGGATTAAATATTTGAGCATATGAGGATTCTTGTGTTGGATGTTTCGTTGCACACAACCTCATCCAAATGGTGCACTACATACAAGGACCAAGTTGCGGGATGGAAACAATATATAGAATTGAGGTGTATCAGGTTTGGGGTTAATCCTGGGGTCCTTAGAGAAAAATATTCTAGCACAGAGTCTCCAAGGATACACTTGAAGTAGTGTGTCACAACTTGGACTAGGGAACATATGCCATAGTAGGAGTGGGTACATCGATTTTCTCATACACTGGACACTATTCCTACAAATTGGTATGTTAAGCTAGAGGTGCACATAGGAATGGAGGATTGGAATGAGATGTTGTAGAGCTTTAAGGATACTTTTAGTTTTGAGGCAGAAGAAACAACAGTCAATGAGGTTTTAAAAGTGTCACGGAATAAATTTTTTACCATAAGGGAACTTATAGTGTTTTAAAGTGTACTATTGTGTCTTGTGCACAAACATTCACAATAGGTGCATGAATTAATCAAATGCTATAATATAACAGAATAGGGTGAAAACAACGATGATCCTAGGAATATACAAATACCACAGGTTGAAGGGGAGAATGCAGTAGATGGACTAGAGTTGCAATTCACCGAGTACCTATAGCCTATCAAGACTAAAAAAGTAAACACTGGGACAAAAGAGAAACCTAAGATGGATACAATAGGGGATTACTGGCACAATGATATAATAGAGAAGATTGCAAACTTGCGACATGAGTATTACGACTTGTTCCCCAACACATTCGAGGAAATGATGAAGGGGATTGTCAGGGAATTGGGTGAAAGGAGGATTATTTTGAAGCTTGTGAAGTAGTGGCCCTATAGTCGAATCTGTTCCATGAGGAGAAAGTCAGGCATGAGATGGATAAGATGCTGCAAGTGGTAATTATTGAACCAGTGGAGAAGTCTGAATGGATAAGTCCAATGGTAGTCTAGAACAAGAAGACAAGTGAAATAAGGATCTGCGTAGACCTTAAGAAGCTGAATGATGCATGCATTAATGATCGTTTCCCCACTTCATTTACAAATGAGATATTGGAGAATGTGGGAAGACACGAGGCTTACTCCTTCACCGATGGATATATTGGTTATCCTCAAGTGAAGATTGCTAAGGAGGATCATCATAAGACCACTTTTGCTATGGAATGGAGAGGCTTATAGTACATCATTATGCCATTCAACTTGAAGAATGTGCCATCCATCTTTTTGTGCATAATGGTTGTGGCATTTAAGGATTTCATCCATAAATTCCTAGAGGTTTACTTGGATGACTACACTATGTTCAATCTACTGAAGAAGCATATGGAAGTACCACGACTAATGTTGGACAGATGCAGATAGTTGCAGATTTCCTTGAATTTAAGAAAATGTATATTCTATTCACCCTTTGGTATTTTTTTGGGGCATGTCATATGCAAATAAGGATTGTTGGTGGACCTAGCCAGGATTGTATTAGAATTACCACTACTTACTTTAGTTAGATAGTCATGTTCTAATCTGGGGCATATCAGTTACTATAAGAAATATATTCAGGGATACGCCAAGATCACAACCCCTATGGAAAATTTATTGAAGAAAGGGACACATTTTCAATGGAATTATGGGTGTCAGCGAGCTCTTGACACCTTGAAAGAGAAGCTAGTGTCCACACTTATTTAGGTATTCCGAGATTGGCACAAAGAGTTTCACGTGCATGTTGATGCATCATCAATTGCAAAGGGTGTGATTTTAGCACAGCCTGGGGAGGGAGAGGTTGATCATCCTAGTTTTTTCCTAGCATAGAGATTTCAACGACTGAACATAACTACACAATGACTAAAAGGGAGGGATTTGAAATGGTGTACACCATTTAAAAGTTTAAACATTACTTGTTGGGCAACAAGTTTAAGTTGTATACTGATCATTTTGATGAAGTACCTCATCAACAAGCCTGTGTTAGCAGGGAGTATTTGCAGGTGGTTTCTTTATTTCCAGGAATATGACTTCTAAGTGGTGGTTAAGCCTAGTAAAATGGATGCAAGACTTGACCATTTGTCACGTCTGACTTTCCGAGAAGGAGCGCAAAATTTAGAGGACAATCTGCTAGATGCACAACGTTTTGCTGTGACCATGGTGGATGACCACTTTGCATAAATTTCAAGATTTTTAAGTACATGAATGACACCTAAACATTATACGGTTGTGTAAAAGAAGCAACTAGTGGTGAACTTGGTTGACTATTAGTTAATTGTAGGGTCCATGTATAAGTTAGGAGAAGATGGAACTATGCATAGACGTGTCTTGGAGCATGAACGATCGATGATTTTCACAGAGGCACATGCGGGTGTGTAGGGGGGACACTATGCAGGACCAACCATCCTGCATGCAGGATTATTGTGGCCCATTTTACAGAGTGATGCCAAGGAGTTTTACCAACGAGTGGGGAGGCCATCCTGTAGGGATGAAATACCACTGGATCCCCAACTCACTTTGCAACCTTTTGAGAAGTGGGAAATTTATTTCATGGGCTCGATTGACCAACCAACAAGGAGGACTAGAGTGTAGTACATAATCATTGCCATTGATTATCTGACCTAATGGGCTAAAGTTGCGCCAATCAAGGACTGTAGTGCAAAGACAACTGTACACTTGTTATTTGAGAATGTAGTGACTAGATTTGGGCGTGCACGAACCTTAATGAGTGATTAAGGCACTCACTTTTTGAATAATATGATTGCAATGATGACAAAGGAGTTCGAAATTTATCACCAACAAAGCACCCCTTACCAATTGTAGGCTTATGGTATGGTAGAGGAGTTTAATAAGATATTTGAGACCACACTCACGAGGCGTGTAATGTGCATCACGATGACTAAGACCTAAGAATACCGACATTCTTGTGGGCCTATAGGACCACCTGTAAAAATTTGACTGGACAAACACCCTTTTATTTAGTTTATGGACATGTTATGGTTATTCCATTGGACTTTTTGGTACTGAGTTTGCGCATTGCAGTCACCATGAAGTTAATAGAGTCTGGTGCAGTGGAACAAAGGTTTCAATAGTTACTATGGTTGGAAGAAGATCATGCAATGCCCAACTTCTATCAATGGGTGCAAAAGTCCCGATATAAAGCATGGCATGATAAGAGAATTAAGAAAAATATATTTCTAGTTGAGGATTTGGTATTGCTATAAGACAATTAGTTCTCAAAGCGTCCAAGGACATTCCAAATGCACTGGATGGGGCAATATATTATCCAACATGTAATGAATGCAAGTGAGGTACAATTGAAAAATCTAGACGAGACACCGTGCGAAAGATTCCTTAATGGGAGCCAGTTGAAGCTGTACAAGGACAACTAGGCTCTTGTGCACCTAGCATGAGGAGTTGGAAAAAAATCTACCCATTGTAAATAAATAAGTTAGATTGGTTGAAGGTTGTAGTATATTTGTGCTTATTTTCTTTGATGTTAGATGTAAGTAGATTGTTGATTCCCAAACTTACATCTTCCCTATATACCTTTTTAGGCTTTTTTTCCAGTTACCTGAACCTCTAAGCTATCAAATCATTGCATATTAGTTTAAAAAGAGCATTTAAAATGGTTTCCTAACTATGTCTTGTGACTACTGTTTGATTTAGATTTTTACTCACTCAGCTGCGGAATCTTGTCACTTTCCGCAGCTAGAATCAGTTTCCGCAGCCTTTTTGTTGAAGTCTATGTTACAGGTGTCTACTGGAGAATCCAGCCACATGGGCAAGCTGCAAATGATGTGGACATGGAATGCGTCCCCTTGGTTCAGCCGAATCACTCACAGAAGACCATGGTCAAAGCCAGTCAAACGATGGTCAACACTAAGAGTTTTGCGGTGGCAGGACTCTGTTTTTCATCACAAGGAGAATTGTGTGGCAAGATCCTAAATCTCAAGAGGTGCGCTAACACCTGGGGACTGCCCGTGAACCAAATCTAATAGCTACCCTCCTTGGATTTATTTCTCACGACTACCATACTGCTAGATTTCCGGACATGGTCATTTATGTGTTTGTTTACCAGCACAGATCTTAGGAATTAGTTATGTCATTTCCTATTATAAATAAAGCATCCTCGTATGCGTATAAACTAGTTCTTTGTATGTAATCTTGACTGTTTTACGAGCCACTGTGCCATAACTTAATCCTTATGTTATGACTGTATTTCAATATATGAGAAGACACTGCTTTTAAGTTCAATCTGTGATTGATTTCTGATTGGCCGGGGTTGTAGAGGGCCCCTATACACCATGGTTCTGTAGTTACTGTACAACTACATGTTTTCTTCATTTAAGTTCTTGATGCCATAGTTGTTTGCTTGTATATATTACACTGCTCATGGTATTCATGTTGATTGCTGTCCATAGTTTCTTTTATGCTTTCTAATGACTGTTACCTGATCAGTGTTTTATTTCAGGTTCTGATAGATAGCCCAGGCAAGTGCACATAGCTTTTTGATGACTAATGACATGATGGAATTATCTTGTCCTTCTGCTGATTTGTTTTCTTAGTTCTAATTCCAGCACTGTTTATTTCTTTCAGTTTT
>APFE030362003.1:2021-20066 GCA_000404065.3 Pinus taeda
ACAAACAAACACCAAACTGCCCAAGAAATCTAGTGATAAAGCTGTCTTAACAGAGTCCTCAGATAAAAAACTCCAAAGGGAGGTCACAGTGGAAGATGTATCTGATATACAGCCTCCAGTAAAACCTACATCTACACCACTTCTTCCAACAAAGATCTTGGGCATGCCTCTAGAAAACAGACCCAATCCAAGCATACCTCAAAATAGTGTACCTGACCAGGACAAGGTCACCCAAAATTCAGCAGAGAAGGAAAAACTTGCTGCTCACAATATAAAAGTTCAGATGGAAAAACCTTTCAATCTAGAGACAAAAATTGGCAAACTAAAAATAGCAATCCCTCTTTCTGAACTCACATTAGAAAATGAAGAACTCGACGTTCATTTTCAACACATCAGTTAACTACAACCCAACTCGTCCTAAATTTTAGGGACACTCCTAAATTTTAGGAATTTGAGCATGCATAAGAAGGAAGTTGAGTTCAAATCCTTGAATTAAGACACAAATCAAGGAATCAATTTCTCACTACTATTTTCAACACTCCCTATTAGCAAGGAATGGATTCTTGGAAGAACCTCGTCAACCTGGATATGCCCACTATGCTACCAAGTTCTCTACTACTGCAGCTTCTCTCTATGAACTAGAAGGCTTCCCTTCTTTCTTCTATGGAACTTGCTTTTAAGACCCGTTATTTCTCACCATGCTCTGTGAGTCCACCACTTTAGTCATAAGTACCATGTACCCTGTGTATCTCTATGGCTGCTTCTTGATGCTGAGAGACTCAACTCTCTTATTATCTCCCAAATCCTCTGCCCACTTGGCTCAAAATATCCCTATACTAGAAGTATCTCACTAAGTGGCTGCCTCCACTCGCCTTGGGCTATATTCCTTAACATCCTGATGGTAGCCCAACTGCCAACTAGATTAGACTAAAACTAAGATACTAGCTGGGTCTCCATCTTGAGAAATCTACCAACCTATGCACAAGCTTCTCTTTATCACTCTTTCTCTCACAAGCTCACACACACAAACCTATGCAACCTACTCAAAAACCTGTGAGATATATTATCTTTTCTCACCAACTTGAGCTCATAAGATAATGAATAAATTGTGCCTTCATTCCTCCTTTTAAAGTAATTCAAATGGATAAGATTAGTGATTTTTCTAATTAAGGAATGATTTTGTGATTGATTGAGTTAGCATTAGTTAATTACTCATGAAACTCATCCTATTTCAAGTCAACCACTTGAAACTCAATCACTTGTGTTTTTCCTTAATTAACTCACGTTAGAAAATCAAGAACTCGACCTTCATTTTCAACACATCAGTTAACTACAACCTAACTCGTCCTAAATTTTAGGGACACTCCTAAATTTTAGGAATTTGAGCATGCACAAGAAGGAACTTGAGTTTGAATCCTTGAATTAAGACACAAATCAAGGAATCAATTTATCACTACTATTTTTAACACTCCCTATTAGCAAGGAAGGGATTCTTGGAAGAACCTCGTCAACCTGGATATGCCCACTACACTCCCAAGTTCTCTACTACTGCAGCTTCTCTCTATGAAATAGAAGGCTTCCCTTCTTTCTTCTATGGAACTTTCTTTTAAGATCCATTATTTCCCACCATGCTCTGTGAGTCCACCACTTTATTCATAAGTACCATGTACCCTGTGTATCTCTATGGCTGCTTCTTGATGCTAAGAGACTCAACTCTCTTATTATCTCCCAAATCCTCTACCCACTTGGCTCAAAATATCCCCATATTAGAAGTATCTCACTGAATGGATGCCTCCACTAGCCCTGGGCTATACTCCTTAACATCCTAATGGTTAGCCCAACTGCCAACTAGCTTAGACTAAAACTAAGATACTAGCTGAGTCTCCATCTTGAGAAATCTATCATGCTCTTACTCAACCACCACTTCTCTATTTTTTCCACTCCTTACCTTATTGCTCAAGGATTCTCCTTCTGAATGTGTGCATCTCCAACTCCACAATCTTCCACTATCAATGATCACAAATTCTTTTGTGTCACTAGAATTTGGATCATTGATTTTCCCACTAACTTCTCCTTTTTCCATCAAGGATGCCAACTGTTAGGGCCTTCAACCCGCCCACTACTTGAATCACTGTTGCTCCACAAAAGACAAGTCTTAGGGAAATTGAGGCTTCCCACTCTCACTGTAGAAGTCCATCTTTACAGAGTAAACTAGGGCTGAATACTATTCCCTCTTGGCTGCTTCCTTTGTCCCTTCAACGGTTAACCATGATCTTCAAAAATTTTGTTTCTCCACCAGATTTGATGTCCTTCTCAAATGTTGGAATTAGGGCACCAAAGACAACCTATAACTTCCCTCCAAATAGTAAATAAGATGTCCACCAAAACTTTCCTAAATATGGAAAATCAATCTAAAAAAAAAACACCAAATTAAAACGAAATTTACCATACCTGAGATTCTAACTTCTATCCCAAATATTTGGTCCCATGCATGCACTCAAGACTGCAACTTTATTCTTTTGGTTAGGGCTTCTTGTAGCAGTTGCTACAACCCTCCTACTTGGCCTCAAACTACTACAAAAGATCAACTCCTTCCTCTTCTAACAAGTCCACTCTTGCGTTGTAATTTTGAGACTACTCATTCCTCTATACCAACCACCTGTAGGCCTTATGACCCTCTCAATCTAGGATATAGGACCTTCGCCTCCTTATCAAACTGTATAAAAATATGTGGCTTGTTACTAAGAGAAATAACACCTCAAACTATGCATAAAAATGCCGAGAATGCATCCTCCAACCCTATTCCTCAACTCAGAACTTCTCCTTGAGGATGTGACTAATCAATATCCTTCTCCTTGGATGTGTTTCACTTGTGCTAATTGTAAATCTCTTCCAAAAGTTATTATAGCATGTAAAAAATCCATGAAATTTTGATCTTCTAATATGAGCAATCTAAAAAGAAATTTCGTCTCAAATAAACACAAAAATTTCTCTACTAGATGCAACATAATAGGAATAGAAAGAAAATCACAATTACATAATTAAACAACACATAATTTTCTAGGGAACCCAACTAGGAAATCCCTCTGCTTGCTATTGAGGATCCTATTGATAGCAAAAACTGAGCAATTTATTTCTTAAAAAATACAACCGTTTCAATCTAAAAGACACACTTATCTTTCCTGCTTTATCTAAGCTTGAAACCTTTGCAAGAATGTTTACTTTGGTACCCTCTACCAATCTGTGCCCAAGATTCTCTTGCTCATTCTTTCTCTCACAATCTCACTCTTGTCTCGCTGACTCATGCTCACAAGATAATGAATAACTTATGCCTTTGTTCCTCCTTTTAGAGAAAATTAGATGGTTAAAATTAGTGAGTTTTCTAATTATGGAATGAATTTGTGATTGATTGAGTTAGCATGAGTTAACTTCTCATGCAACTTGTCCTATTTCAAGTCAACCACTTGTGTTTTTCCTCAATTAACTCACACTAGAAAATCAAGAACTCGACCTTCAATTTCAACACATCAGTTAACTCCCACCTAACTTGTCCTAATTTTTAGAGACACACCTAAATTTTAGAAACTCGAGCATGCATAAGAAGGAACTTGATTTTAACTCCTTCAATTAAGGCAAAACTCAAGGAATCAATTTCTTGCTACTATTTTCAACACTCCTTAGTGAGGAAGGGATTCCTAGAAGAACCACGTCCACCTAGATCTGTTCTTAACACTACCAAGTTCTCCACTTCTGCAACTACTCCCTTTGAACTGGAAGCCTTCCTTGATTTCTTCTATGGAACCTGCTTTGAAGACCTATTCTTTCCCACCATGCTCTACAAGTCCACCACTTTAGTCATAAGTACCATGTACCTTGTGTATCTCTGTGGTTGCTTCTTGATGTCGGGAGACTTAACTCTCTTCCTATCTCTCAAATCCTATGCCCACTTGGCTTGAGCTCTTGATCCAGGTCCGGGTGTGACAAAGGACCCTTCCAAGACCTTTTACTTTTGCGATGTGTTAAATTTCATTTTTAAAAGAACATAAACAAATACATTTGCATGCTGTAAAGAAGAGGAGCATGACAATCATTAGCATATGAAATAACAAGGCGTTGAAATGGAGATCGTCCATGAGGGACTACGTCTCCGGGCCTCGGTGTCAAGATGGTGTAGGTCACTGCATTAAGTGCTGTCAATATTGATGATGTACATAAGAGGTGACATTGCTATCATACAAGGAAAATTCCCTCACGTAGGTGGCTCCAAGAGATGTTCCGCTACAGGAACTCTCAGTAAAAAAGGACTCCTAACAATATGACATAAACTCATGCATGATGAGCATCCTGCCAACATGGCATAAAAGGGATCTCAATGCAAACATACATGACGACAACATGAGTATCCCCTCAACATGACGAGAAAGGGATCTCAAATAAAACATGACAGATCATGACAACAAGTACATCATATAGATGATTCCGCATCACATCAAGCAGGAATCGTGAAAACAATTAAGAGACAAGATCCCACATCAACATCAAACATGGATCTATGTAGCAAAATGCATCGCAAAAGAAGTACATGATCGCACTGCATATACCTCACATCTAGGGGCCATCTAAATAAAAGGATGTCAAATTGCTGAAGCTGTTCGTACCATTGATCTCACGACATCGAATTGCATGGAAATGACTACTCGCTCATGAATGCTAATACCTGCACTCCACTTTGAAAAGTGGCTAAAAAAGGAAATGAGAAAATGGAAAATCTATATGCACAATCAAATTTTTGGCGTCGAATAGTGCAAAATCGATTGTCAAATTTTTGAATTCTGAGAAAGTGGAAATCTGGGGCCTAAGGAATCGTTTAGATTCCCCCTAGATTCCTCAAAGATTCCCTCCTCTGGGTCCTCTGCAAATCAGCTGATCAGATCAAGAAACTCACTGCATCATCAGGTTCGTGTTGCTGAGAGGTGTAAGATCGACATAAGGTTTTTCCAATTTGGACACTGCAGAAATTTCACCCTCTTGGAAATTTTGCTCAATCATGGTTGCACCTGCAATAAATTAGTTAAAAAATTATCTCCTCGAATTTCATGTGCACTCCTGGTTCCTCCATGCCTGGGTGCACTGATGAAATGATGGGTTTATATCAATTTTCAGGCGGAGGTATCAATGAGGACCTTTGTGGGTTGTTGGTATGGTTGGCAGATTGCATGGAGGTGGGTCGGGTTCAAACCCTGCCCACTCCAAAATAGCACAAAACAAAGTTTTGTTTTAACTGTTTAATTTTAATTGGTGCAGAATTTGTTGGGAGGCACATTTAGTTGTACATGGGCACATTTAAGTTTTGGAGTACAGTGGTTGTTGGTACGATGGCTGCATTAACGTTTGGGGGTTGCGTGTATTGGTTTGGTTACGTGTGTGGGTGCTTGGGAGGCGGGCCAGCCGTATCGGCCAGGGCAGTTTTGAGCCCGGCCACCCTCGGTCCATTTAAGGTAACGTTATCACGTGGTGGGGTGTGGGCTGGGTCCACTTGAGGTGGCCCGCCCAGTGCTCGAGTATTGTGTTTAATGTGGTGTTTGGTTGGACTAGCGGGGTCATGGCCGTCGATCCTTTAATATATATATTGTTAAGTGGTTGTGGTGGGTTGGGGGGTTGACGGGGCTCATGGCCCGTTGGCCAATCAAAATTTTATATGTTGGTTGGGGGGTGGTGGGGTTGGTGGCCCGCCACCCCAAAAATATATTTTTTTGATTTTTTTTAAAAGATGGGTGATTTTCAAATCTTTAGAAAATAAGGGATATTGGGCATTTTAACGAGGCCACAGTTTCACCCACCTTCAGGAGCCAGATTCCATGCTCAGGGCTTGGTCAATTTGTAGGACACTTAAACCTGGCCCACAACCCAACTTTTACTGGCTCATTCTCCCTCATAAGAATTAGGATTGACAAACTGTTCGCACCACTACGATCAGGACGATGAGATCTGCGCTCTGGTCCTGGTTCGAAAACATTCCGATCACTTGATTTTCGAGCTTCCATAACCCCTCTTTATCCTGTGTGTGTCTCTGGAGTGTTAGGTCCCTATAATACTAGTGATTCCCCCATTACTATTGTCGTTGTATCCCTTATTATTATTGTTGTACCCCTATCGTCCCCATATTGTTATTATTGTGCCCCATAGAATCCCTCTATTGTTATTTTTGTGCCTTTATATTATTATTGTTAGGTCGGCTTGGTTATATTATGACCCCTTAGACTCTTATATATAGAAGGGAGGTTTTGTCAATTGAATCATCCAAGAATTGTTAATTTGTTTAATGTAAAGGAGATTAATCCCTCGAAGAGGCTAAATTCTAAGGCGTTGATCTATCTTTTGTATCTTTTTGTGAGCTGGTTTCATAACATTTGGTATCAGAGCTTTGGATTCTAGCGTTTCGCTGCTCCAAATAGGTCATCGTGGAATTTGCGCTATAACTTTTTTCTGCGACGTTTCAGATGCTAAAAGGAAAACCCATTTGGGTTGAAATTGTTTTGAACCTTGGGTCCTAATTTCAGAGCTTTTCGCGCCACATTTGCGGAGATATGATCTAAGGAAGTTGGAATTTTTGCAGCCTTCTGAATTACATTCCAAACAGGTGACCTAGGGAAAATCATCATAACTTTTGTTTTGAGCATCAGATTGAAATTTTGTAAGAAGTTATAGAAAGAGGATGGATTATAGTTTCCTATTTATATGCTTCAGATCCTAAGGTCAAAACAGTGACACGTGACACTTCATACAAGTTTTCTCTTATGAAAAGGTATATAATCAGGCCATCTTGGGAGATTGTGCATAACTCCTTCTTGGAGAATCTAAATTCGATCAGACTGGTGACATTGGAAAGAGGACATAGAGGGCTACTAGAGATCACAATTTTAGAACTGGAAGATTCGAAATTACAGAGATACATCAGATGCAATATCGAGCTCCTACAAAGTGAAAAAAGGTGTGTAGATTTTTTTAAATTTTTGCATAAGCTTGGTTTGAAAAATTAGTTTGAAAGAATTCAAAGGGAATAGTGAAGAATTATTAGCAATAATTAATTCTCCGAATAAAGAAAATGGAAACACCTAGTAAGCAACTTGAAAGCTCTGGCATGACTCATGACGAAGAGGAAGAAATGCAACATGATATATCAAAATTACAAGACCAAGTACAACAAATTTCACTCTCACTAAAGGTAAATGATATGAATGGCATGCAAGTTAAGATGAATGGCATGGAAGCTAAGATGGATGGCATGGAACCTAAGATGAATGGCATGGACACTAATATGGAAGCTAAGATGTATGGCATGGACGATAAGATAGAAGAATTGAAGATACATTCGAATAAGTTGATATAAGAAATGGTTACTAATGGTGAAAGGGTAGTAAAGGAAACTCATGTTGAGAACAAAAGAAATGTTAATCATGATTTCATAGACTCTAATGTTGGATTGAAGACTCGCCATATTCCAAAAATCGATATGAGGAAGTTTGATGGCAAGGATCCCGCAATATGGATACTACAGATGGAGAAAATTTTCGATCTCCATAATGTGCAAAACACACAAAAGGTACGTATTCCTATGGTATGATTTTCAAAAACAACGAAATCATCATCAGGAAACATGCATGAAGATGGAGAACTACATTTTACCTCACGTGGGTCACATTGCAACTTTTCCAAGGCCTCGTCCTTTGCTTGCAGCTGTCGTAGAAAACTATGTTTTTCCTCTTTCTCTTCATGTAGAAGCATCTTCAATTCAACGTTATTTGTTTGAAGACATTGGTTGTTGTGCTTCAATTCTTCTGGGGCCTCTTCCGTGGCTTGCAACTGAAGTTGCAATCGCTCCTTTTCATCTGTCTCTTTTTGTAGAGTTTCATACATTATTTCCACCCTTTTGGAAATGTTGAGCATGATCTTGTACATCGCTTTTTCATCCTCTGTCACGACATGTTCCATTGTTCACACTTGCAATCCACATCCATGCAAATATCGCTCCGATACCACTTGATCGAGGTCCGGGTGTAAAAACGGACCATTCCAAGACCTTTTACTTTCGTGATGTGTTAAATTGCAATTTTAAAAGAACATAAATGAATACATCTGCATGCTGTAAAGAAGAGGAGCATGACAATCATCAGCACATGAAATAACAAGACATTGATAATGGATTTCGTCCAGGAGGGACTACATCTCCGGGCCTTGGTGTCAAGATGGTGTAGGTCACTACATTAATTGCTATCAATAGTGATGATGTACATAAGAGGTGGCGTTGCTATCATACAAGGAAAATGCTCTCATGCAGGAGTAGCTCCAAGAGATGTTCTGCTACAGGAACTCTTAGTAAAAAAGGACTCCTAATAGTATGACATAAACTCATGCATGATGAGAATCCTGCCAACATGGCATAAAAGGGATCTCAATGCAAACATACCTGGCAACAACATGAGTATCCCATCAACATGGCGACAACGGGATCTCAAATAAAACATGAAGGATCATGATAACAAGTATATCATATAGATGATTCGCATCACATCAAGCAAGAATCATGAAAACAAGTAAGAGACAAGATCCCACATCAAACATCAAACAGGGACCTGTGCAGCACAATGCATAACAAAATAAGTACATGATCACACTGCATATACCTCACATCCAGGGGCCATCTGAATAAAAGGATGTCAAACTTCCGAAGCTGTTCATGCCATTCATCTCACAGCATCAAATCGCATGGAAATGACTGCTCGCTCATGAATGCTGACACCTGTGCTCCACTTTGAAAAGTGGCTGAAAAAGGAAATAAGAAAATGGAAAATCTAAATGCACCATTAGATTTATGGCGTCGAATAGTGCAAAATCAACTATCAAATTTCTGAATTCTGAGAAAATGGAAATCTGGGGCTTAAGGAATCATTTAGATTCCCTCTAGATTCCTCAAAGATTCCATCCTCTGGGCTGCTCAGATCAAGAAACTGACTGCACCATCAGGTTCATGTCGCTGAGAGGTGTAAGATCGACATAAAGTTTGTCCAATTTGGACACTACAAAAATTTCACCCTCTTGGAAATTTTGCTCAATCATGGTTCCACCTGCAATAATTTAGTTAAAAAATTACCACCTCAAATTTTGTGTGCGCTCCTGGTTCCTCCATGCTTGGGCGCACTGATGAAATGATGGGTTTATATCAATTTTTGGGCGGAGGTATCAATGAGGCCTTTGTGGGTCGTTGGTATGGTTGGCGGATTACATGGAGGTGGGTCGGGTTCAAACCCTGCCCACTCCAAAATAGCATGAAACAAAGTTTTGTTTTAACTATTTAATTTTAATTGGTGCGGAATTTGTTGGGAGGCACATTTAGTTGTACATGGGTGCATTTAAGTTTTGGAGTACAATGGTTGTTGGTATGATGGCCACATTAACGTTTGGGGGTTGTGTGTATTGGTTTGGTTACGTGTGAGGGTGCTCCGGAGGCGGGCTAGCCGCATCAGCCAAGCAGGTTTGAGCCTCACCACCCTTAGTCAATTTAAGGTAACGTTGTCACATGGTGGGGCATGGGTCGGGTCCACTGGAGGTGGCTTGCCCACCGCCCGAGTATTGTGTTTAATGGGTGTTTGTTTGGACCGGCGAGGTCATGGTCGTCGATCCTTTAATATATATATTGTTATGTGGTCGCGGTGGGTTGGGGGGCTAATGGGGGTCATGGCCTGTCGGCCAATCAAAATTTTATATGTTGGTTGGGGGGGTGGCAGGGTTGGTGGGTTGCCACCCCAAAAATATATTTTTTTTGATTTTTTTTTTAAAAGAAGGATGATTTTCAAATCTTTAGAAAATAAGGGATATTGGGCATTTTAATGAGGCCACAATTTCGCTTGTCTTTGGGAGCCAGATTCCATGCGGGGCTTGATCAATTTGTAGGACACTTAAACATAGCCCATATCCCAACTTTGACTGGCTTGTTCTCCCTCATATGAGATCGGATTGACGAACTGTTCGCATCACCGCGATCAGGACGACGAGATCTATGCTCTAGTCCTAGTTTGAAAGCATTCTGATCACTTTGATTTTCAAGCTTCCATAAGCCCTCTTTGTCTTGTGTGTGTCTTTGGAGCTACCTGGATCAACTCTTCCTATACTAGAAGTCTCTGATTGAGTGGCTGCCTCCACTTGCCCTGTGATATACTCCTCATCATCCTGCTGGTTAGCCCAACTGCCAACTAGCTTAGACTAAAACTAATATACTAGCTGAGTCTACATCTTGAGAGATCTATCCCGCTCTCGCTCAACCACCACTTATCTACTCTCGGCACTCCCTTCCTTGCTACTCAAGGATTCTCCCTCCGGATGTGTGCATATCCATCTCCACAATCTACCACTATCAATGATCAAAACTCCTTTTGTGTCACTAAACTTTGGCTTACTCATCTACTCAATGGATGATCCTTTTTCCATGAAGGATTCCAACTCATAGGATCTTCAACCTGCCCACTACTTGAATTATTGTTGCTTCACAAAAGACAAGTCTTAGGGCAATGGAGGGTGCTCACTCTCACTGTAGAAGTCCATCTCTACATAGTGAACTAGGGTTGAATACTAAGCCTTCTTGGTTGCTTCCTTTGTCCCATCAAGGATCAACCTTGAGCTTCAACAATTCTGCCTCTCCAACTAGATTTGATGTCCTTCTCAAATTCTAGACTTAGAGCACCAAAGACACCTTCTAAATACCCTCCAAACAATACATAAGATGCCTACAAAAATTATCCTAAATATGGACAATCATTCTAGAAAACAACACAAACTTAGAAGGAAATTTACCATACCTAAGACACTAACTTCTGCCCCAAATCTTTGGTTCTGTGCATGCACTAAAGACTACAACTTTCTACCCCTAGTTAGGGATACCTATAACAACTGCTACAACCCTCCTACTCAGCCTTAAACTGTTGAAAAAACTCCTCTCTTTCCTCTTCTAACAAGTCCACTCCTGCAATGTAATTTTGAGACTACTCAACCCTCAATACCAGCCACCTATAGGCCGTATGATCCTCTCAATCTAGGCTACAGGAGCTATGCCTCCTTCTCAAACCAAACAAAAATCTACGACCTATTCCTAAGAGAAATAAAACTTTAAACTATACACAAAACTTCCCAGAATTCGTCCTCCATCCCTCTTCCTCAACTCGAGACTTCTCTTTGAGGCTATGACTAATCATATTTCCTTCTCTTTGGATGTTTTTCACTTTTTATGATCTTAAATTTATTCCAAAACCTTTGAAACCATGTAGAAAATCCATGAAATTCTGATATGCTAATATGGGCAATCTGAAAATAAATTTCTTCTCACATAAACAAAAAATTTCTCTACTAGATGCAGCAAAATAAGAACAGAAAGAGAATCACAATTACACAATTCAACAACACATAATTTTCTAGGGAACCCAACTAGGAAAACCCTCTACTTGTTATTGAGAATTCTATCGAGCAATTGGTCTCTTACAAAGTATATTTGTTTCAATCTGAAAGACACACTTGTCTTTCCTACTTTATCTAAGCTTGAAACCTTTGCAAGACTGTTGATCTTTGCTGCCCTCTAGCAACCTTGCACAAACTTCTCTTGCTCACTCTTTCTTTCACATGCTCACAGACACAAGCATCTGCAACTTGCTCGAAAACCTGTGAGATCTATTATCTTTTCTCACCAACTCGTGCTCACAAGATAACGGATAAATTGTGACTTTGTTACTCCTTTTAAAGCAATTTAGATGGCTAAAATTAGTGAATTTTCTAGTTAAGGGGTGATTTTGTGATTGATTGAGTTAGCAAAAGTTAAATTTCATGCAAATATTCCTATTTCCAGTCAACCACTTGAAACTAAATCACTTGTGTTTTTCCTCAATTAACTCAGACTAGAAAATCAAAAGCCTGACCTTCAATTTCAACACACTAGTTAACTGCAACCTAACTAGTCCTAACTTTTAGGAACTCTCATGAATTTTAGGAACTCGAGTTTGACTCCTTGAATTAACGCATAAATCAAGGAATCAATTTATCGCTACTATTTTCAACAAAAAAATCATCATCATCATTATTATTATTATTATTATTATTTATTTATTTTGCTGTACTTTTGGAGAGATGATCTAAGGGATTTATAGTTCCTGAATAATTATGAAATATGCTTCAAACAAGTCAACTTGAAATTTTTGTTATAACATTTCTTTTTGCAATATTTCAAATTGTGGAATTTGGACGAGTTGGAGGAGATATATCGATGTACATGTATAGAAATTTCAGAATTTGATTCACTATAATTTTGGTGACATGTTGGACCCTGGAAATGAACTCTTTTTGTTACTATACTTACATCATTGTGTTCATCTTACTCCCACGAAAACTATCATATCAGTTACCCTACACTTAATTGATATCCTTTTTGACGAAAATCCATTTTGTGAAGTACAGGATAATATACCAAATAATATCTAAGGTAAAATGTCCATTTTTAATGTATTTTCATGTATTATTTTGTAAAAGTACTTTAAATGTTGAAGCTACAAAATCAACAACTATGTTGGTACATATAGTTATGTATCCATTTATTGATTCCATAGTAGAGTCACAGATGCAGATGAGTTCATACATGGAAAATCAACATCAAAAGTTGGAGACTATTTCAAATGTGAACCTTAAGCTTCTCCACTTATCAATTTTGTTCCAACACTTTCCAAGTTAGCAAGATCAGGGTCAAAAGTGTGGTCAAAGGAAACCATGTGGTGGTAGAGTACGTGGAATACTAGAAGAGAGGTTGAATTGATGACATGCGATGCAAATTAGTTTAATAGTGATAAAATCATATTAAATAATGATACCAAATATGAGAAATTATTGCATCTAATCATGAACTTATCATATGTGGATCTACCTTTGTATTCATAAAAACAGAACATTGATATTGTATTGAGTTTGCCTAAAATATCACACAATAGATCATTAATGATATTTATTTGAATTATATAGATGCCCATGGTGTGGACGAGGATAGACAATCTCTAATTCTAGAAACATTACCCTTTCATATTATTAATACAAGCTTTGTAGTTGGTGAGTTAATATGCCTGTGCTAGTGTATTTTATGAGTTGTTTTATATTCTAAAGTTTTAACAATATAAGCTTATAAGACTTTTTTAGTAGTTCTTTACTAAGCTAAGAGGGCTCCCTATATAAGGAAATCCTTGCCTATCCTTTCTTATAGATTGCCTTTAATTCCAATTGAATACTTGTGTTTTAGTTTAGTTTTGTTAAATTCCCATTGTTTACAGTTTGCATGTGAATGAATGGTAAAGGCTATTTGCATGAACTACTAAAATGATTATTTTATTTGTTCATTCGATTGCAAAACCATAATTAATTGAATTACTGATTAAATGATTATGTAATTGTCTTATGACAAGAAACCTTTACAGGATGATGGATTAAAAGCATTTAAAACGTCTGTTGTGCTACTTTATTTAAATTAAATTTACTTCCCATAGTTAAACTCTATATCTTTAGTAAATGATAGATATTTTTCAAAGTGATTTTTAGTAGATAAGTTAGAAATTATGTCCCACATATATTTTTCATTACACTTCATAAGTTTACAAACTCAGATTGTGAAAAAGAATTGACCGAAAATACGCTCTGAGGAAGTTATAATTCTTGAATGCTCTGAAAATCTTCTTCAAACATGTTAGCTTGACATTTTTTCTATAACTTTTTTCAAGATGTTTTAGACTGTCAAATATTGAGGAGATAGAGAAAATACCTCCAGGTATTTGTAATATAAATTTCAGACGTTGTTTCACTATATTTTTAGAGATATGACTTGTGGAAGTTCGAGTTACTGAATGGTCCTGAAATCAACTGCAAACATGTTAGTTTAGCATTTTTAATATAATTTATTTAATTTGGGATCTTTCAAACCATGAAAATTTCAAAGATCCAAGGAGACATACAAATTACCTTAGGTAAAAATTATATATTTAGATTTGAAAAACTGGATATGTGGCATGTTGTACAAGTTTATTCTTGGGAAAAGGTAAGAAACAACAAGTTTTGGGAGAAGCAGACTTGATGAAGGCCGAAGTAGCAAGCATTAGGGGAATTTTGAGGTCAAAATTGGCCTCCTAAGAAAAATGTACAACCAAAATAAAAATTATAAGAACCAATAGGATTCAAGGTGATGATGTCAACCATGGGGGATGATTCACCATTTTTGGAGTAAAAAAGTAAAAGGATTAAAACATAATAAAATAATAAAACTACTTTTTCAACTCGTATTTTCAACTTATCTCCCTAATGTTTTACTCAAGTTTTAAATGAGAGTACTCGTTGGATGCAAAATTTAATTCCTCATCCAAGGAGTACCCATGTTGCACACTTTCAGTGGACTCTATTGCATGAAAAAACGAGAAATACATGAAAAAGTGTGATTGCAATCACGTTTTTCATGCATTTCTCCTTTTTTTGTGTATCAGGGTCCATTGAAAGTATGCAACACGGGTACTCCTTGGATGAGGAATCAAATTTTGTATCCAGCAAGTGTTTCCACTCGAAATTTGAGTAAACCTATGGAGAGATAAGTTGAAAATACAAGTTAAAAAATTGTTTTTTTTTTTTTTTTTTTTTTTTTTTTTTTTTTTTTTTTTTTTTTTTTTTTTTTTTTTTTTTTTTTTGTTTTTCCCTCTAAAATTTGATGATGTAATATAACATTATTTGGTTGTTTCCACTATTATTTTATAATTTCCTTAGGAGACCCATTTTAGACCTCAAAATCCCATAATGTATACCTAGTGAAGGTTAAAGCAACAAGAATAATTGGTGAAGAAAAAAGAAGCTAACAAAATTGGTGAAGGCAAAGTAGCAAGCAAAACTAGTGAAGGAAAAACCAACAAGCATACCTAGTGAAGGCAAAAGCAACTAACATACCTAGTGAAGGTAGAAGTAGAAAGTAGACTCAATGCAATAGGATGGTTCCTATGAATATTTTTAGTGGAGGTGACTGGTGTCTCAAGTAGGTTGATTCTTACAAATCTTGTAGTAGAAGGGATTGGTGTTTCTTGTAGGTTGGTGCCTACAAATCTTGTAGTAGATGGGATTGGTTTCTCTTGTAGATTGGTTCCTACAAATCTTGCAACAAAGGGGATTAGTGTCTCCTATAGGTTGGTGCCTACAAATATTGCATGATGGGGTATTTGTGTCTCCTGTAGGTTGGTTCCTACAAAGTATTTAATAATAGGCTGGTGCCTACAAAGCTTGTGTCGGTAGGTTGGTGTCTACAAATAATTGTTATAAATAAGTTTTGACTTTTGTCTTGTGTTCCACATGTGAGATGATTTAGTTACAATTCATAAATGTTTTAATATGTAAGAAATTTTCTTATATTGATTCATCCCACTACTCTTAGTATACGTGTGAATCCAACATTTGTCTTCTTCTTTCATCTTGTTCTTGATGCATTCTTCTTCTTTTCTTTCTGACTTCTTCATGTCACCTTTTACCAAATTACCTACATAAAATTGTTTTTTGTAAGAGGGACATCTCGATCCAACAAGACACCTATGACCTTCGATTTCAAAATTAATTGACACAACAACATCATGATTTGAGACAACTTAAACTTTACTTGACTTTGAATTTTACCAAAAGACTTCGTTACATAACTAGGATCTTTCAATCAACACATTGACCCGACTTTCAATTTATTTTGGATTTTTACATCAACAATTGCTTTCAATATAACTAATACCATCCACCTTTACTTGACTCGTAACTTGATTTCTAACATTGAATTCTTGAATTCAATTTATACCTTCACTTGAACTTTAACATTAATTTAAATTTTAGTTTTAGCTTTGGCTCCAACTAAGACTTGAATCGACTCAATTTTCCTTAAAAGACTTAATAATAGCAATAATCTTGCTATATGCACCTAAGATTTGACTTAGGAAGACTTTGATTTGACTCTTAAATATATAAATTCTTATGTAATAGCTGTTGGGTTGTGTTATATTCTTTCCACGACTAGCCCACGTAGTTAACTAAGGGGTTAGAGGGGGGCAGAGCCCCCCCCTTCGTTGCACCGAGTGTGTAGCGAGGGGGTAATAGGGGGTTTGAGGGGTGTAGGTAACCCCACTCTATGGGGTCCGGGGTAGCGCCCCAGAAATTTTTGGTTTTGGACCCTATGTTAGGTTGGGAAGACCCACCTATGGTTTTGTGCATGATTTTCGCACATGGTTTTGGATGCGATGGTTTTCGGTCCATGGTATTGGATGCTTCGACATGTATAAATATGTATTATAAACATTGAAAGGAACATAATGAAAAATCAAGCTGGTAGTCCCGGTTTTGGGATTCAGGGGAAATCTCTGTGTATATGTGTTTTATGTGTTATGCTTTCACATTGTTTATTTTCTGTGTTTTAGAATTCGTATGCAGATAATTTCTGTACGGGGTTAAAACCTACATTTGGTATCAGAGCTATTTTGGCTTCAATGGTGTGCCATTGTTGCTGAGGGGTTTCGCTCTTGCCTGTGGTAGACCCTGTTAAGTGGGAGATCTGCAAGATCGATTCTGGTGGTGAAAGAGGATGGTGAGCAGTGGAAAGATAGAGATCGAGAAATTTAATGGTCAGAGTTTTGAGTTGTGGAAACTCAAGATGGAGGATCTGTTGGTGGATAAAGATCAATGGATCACGGTAGATCTAGGTACTGAACCAATGGGAGTGCCTGATGAAGAATGGAAGAAGTTGGATCGGAATGCAAAGAGCACAATATGATTGTGTGTCTCAGATTCAGTATTGTTGAATGTATCAGGGGAAGCTATGGTGAAGGCTTTGTGGGACAAATTAGGGACTTTATACCAATATAAGTCTTTGGTGAATAAACTGTTCCTGCGAAAAAAGTTGTATAACTTGAAAATGAAAGATGGAGACTCAGTGATAGAGCATCTGAATGCATTTAATACTGGTAAGTCATTTAGCATATGTTGATATTAAAATTTCAGATGAAGATAAGTGCGTTAGTTTGTTGTGTTCTCTACCATATTTGTGGGATAGTTTGGTTATTGCAATAGGTAGCAATGCAACTGCCTTGCATTTTGATGAAATAGTCTCATCCTTGCTAACGGAGGAGATGAGATGAAAAATATGGAGAGCCAGAATGGTGATGCCTTGTCTGTATGACGACAGTCCCAAAATAGAAACAAAAATAAGTCATCGAGTGGGAGATATAAATCTAGAGGGAGATCTAAATCTCCAAGAAAACCTGTAAAGGTGGTGTGCTCGAAATGCGGAAAGGAAAGGCACTACAAAAGGGATTGTAAATCTAAAGCTCCTGATAAAGGAAAGGGATTTGATGATGCTCCTTCTGCAGAGGCGAAAACCACCACAGATGAAGGTGGGGATGTGTACTTGGCTTCTTCAAGTACGCATGTAGATCATGAGGCATGGTTGATTGACTCAGGTGCATCCTTTCACTTCACTCCCCATAGAGAGTGTTTTTTCGAGTATGAGAAATATGATGGTGGTGATGTCTTCTTAGGGGATGATAGGAAGGCTAGAATTGTTGGTCATGGAAAAGTAAAGTTGAAGTTGCAAGGTGGAAGGGTTAGAACACTTCCGAGTGTTTTGCATATTCCTGCATTAGCCAGGAATCTGATTTTTGTAAGCAAGTTGGATGATGCAGGTGCAAAAACATTGTTCGAGAAGGATACCTGCAAGATGGTTCGGGGGGCACTGGTATTGATGTGGGGAGTTCGAATTGGAACTCTGTACAAGCTGTAAGGTAGCACTGTTGTTGATGGGTGCAATAGTTATGTGGTTCCTGAAAGTGGAGCAGAAAATCTACTGGCCTCTGGAGAGAAGACCATGTGGCATCAAAGGCTTGGACATATTGGAGAGAAGGGCCTTTGAATACTTCATGGTAAAGGTATGGTAGAAGGTATGAGTAATAGCTCTCTGGATTTTGATTTCTG
>APFE030362003.1:21526-42735 GCA_000404065.3 Pinus taeda
GGTGCAGAGATTGTGTTCAAGTATGGGGTTAGTACAGGGAGCTATAAGGATAGACTGTGACAGCCAAAGTGAAATTTTCTTGGCAAAGAACCCTGCTTATCATTCAAAGACAAAGCACATTGATGTTCAGTATCACTTTGTGAGGGTTATGATAGAAGACAAAAAGGTGTTGCTGGTAAAGGTGGACACTTTGAAGAATACTGCAGATGCATTGACAAAATTTGTGAGCTCTGAGAATTTCTCTTGGTGTAGAGAAATAATGGGCGTTGCAGGGCTGGATAAAATGACTAAGCTCTCTTGTGGCCCCCTGTGGAAAGAAAACAACAAGTGGGAGAATGTTGGGTTGTGTTATATTCTTTCCACGACTAGCCCATGTAGTTAACAAGGGGGTTAGAGGGGGGTGGAGCCCCCCGCTTCATTGCGACGATTGTGTAGCGGGGGGTGTCACAGGGGGTTTGAGGGGTGTTGGTAACCCCACTCTATGGGGTCCGGGGCAGCGCCCTGGGAAATTTTGGTTTTGGACCCTATGTTAGGTTGGGTGGACCCACCTATGCTTTTGTGCATGATTTTCACACATGGTTTTGGACGCGATGGTTTTCAGTCCATGGTATTGGATCCTTCAGCATGTATAAATATGTATTATAAAAATTGAAAGGAACATAATGAAAAATCAAGCTGGTAGTCCCGGTTTTGGGATCTAGGGGAAAATATCTGTGTATATGTTTTTTATGTGTTATGCTCTCGCATTGTTTATTTTCTGTGTTTTAGAATTCGTATGCAGGTAATTTCTGTATGGGGTTAAAACCTACAATAACTTGACCATGAATTAAAATCGTGGGTTGTCATGTAACATTGATTAGGCACTCCAAATTTCACCTTATCAATGAAGAGAAACTTTACATGTTGATGAACCATGTAGGTGAAAAGTTTCCTATAGAAACAATGGATATAGCGACTAGTGACCCATGTATTCAAGTGGATGGTGACTTTTTTTATATGGAATTCAACAAATACAATTGTTATGTTTTGACATACAAGATTAAAATGTGAACTTGGATCAGATATAGACTTTGTTGATTAGGAGGTTGTTCAATTCATATTGGATCATGTGCTACTAAGTATAGCATATTTATTAAGACCTTAACTAATGGAGATTAAGACAAGTAGTCATTAAGGGGGAGTGTTGAGATATGGAACTCTTACTTGTCTTAAGTGCAATAACATTTGTGGATTGTTAGGTTTATTGGTTATTATTTAGAGTTCATCTCTCCAAGAAGAGTTTGTTAATTATATCTAGTTGGCTTGAGAGATATTCTCAAACTAGGTATCTTCCTAGATTAGTGTGTCATTGCAATATTCACTCAATTGGATGATTGTGTGATTAAGACAATTTTTCTATATTGAGATAAATGTTATTACATGTATATTCATATCATTAAATTGTTTAACAAAATGCGTAGTACATCTATTATTTAACAATATCTACTCTCCTATTTTATAATAGCACAAACACAAAAATCAACAAACTAGGGGAGGACACTTTTACCAAGGAAAAATATATACTATCCTTGTAGATTTAGAATTTTACAACTTGTCCACTGCCATGCATTTCTATTTTCTTGACTATTCACTCATATACCCTACAATTCAATTACACATACATTTTTGTTGAGAATGGAAAATGTCCATTGTAAAGTATGCAAACTAGGGAAGTTTACTTAAAGAAAAGGATCAATTAAAATTTGTAATATTTGAGTTAACAAACTCATCCATTTTATGGCCTAGCTACCAATGTTGGGTTTTACATTTGAATATTGAATTCTAAGTCCAAAATGAACTTTTAATCTACAAATATAATATTTTCTTAAATTACATGCACCTAGCTAAGATTCTAAAAACAATAAGGAGATTTGGAATAAAAAAAATATCATTGTCATTAATAATAGAAAGAGCTTATTGTTTGCTTAATATGATAAATTTATAAATAAACACTAAGATAACTAATTAAAATTGGATCACTATATTATTTTTTGTCCATCTTGATGCTTTCATAATGGAAAAATTGGAGGAATAAACTCGCAAGACCATTTTTACAAGTAGGTCCTAGTTTGGAGAATTGGGGTTTAAAACCTTCCGCAAGATGTTTGATGGATTTAAAGAAGTTTCTTGGGGGTTAAAAAATGTAACATGTGTGAAATCCCTTGGTGCTATTCTACACTCAAATAGGATTTCCATGGACACAAGAAAGACTTGAAACAAAGTTTGTATGCAAAATTTATGCCACCTAAGTTGATCTTCTTATTTTTTCCACCATGATTCGAGAAGATGCCACACCATTGTCATTACTCCAAATAAAGGGACTAGCCACATGACCATGATGACGAAGACTTTATAAGACACAATTTGTCTCATACTGAGGGTTGAATGTGTTAAATTTAAACCCTAGTTAGCTTACATTGTGCTTTAACTGAGCCATTAGGGGAAAAAGGTGTTAGATTTTGTTTTAGTGCATTTTCTCCATAGTAGAGTGGAGTAGCTGAGATGGTGGAATAGAGAGAGTTTATTTAATGTAGCAACCCATGGGCCACAAGTCTCACTCCTTTAATTCCATTCAGAGAAAGAGAGAGCAACCTCACCTTCAAGCTGGGTTCTCTCGAAAGGGTTTGCATGTCACATCTCATGTTATTGTGGTTTTGTGAGTGAACGTTCTATTTGTTATATGTTTAATACATTTTATATATTGCATGCATAAATAGAAAAAATGATTTAATAAATGAAACAAGTCTAAAGAAAATTAACCCTCACAATATATATTTTTGAATTTTAATAAATATTTATAATATTTGTTTTGATTGTTGAAGAATCTGGGGCACGAGGTTAATGAGATTCTTCTTTTACATGATAACTATTAATGTTTAATTTGTTAGAATATTATTTAACATTAGCATGTCTTCTTTAGATCATTAAATAACTACCATAACAAAGAGACAAGAACACAATATGTTGGCATTATTCCAGGGCCAAAACCTCTCCCTCTTAGAGAGGAAAACCCACACACAATTCTTCTTATAGAGATTCCAATTGACAAACATCAAGACCATGAATTTTGACTAACTGTGCCACTCAAAGTCCAAGCCACCAATCCTCTTCTTCATACTACTGAGATCATCATCATCATTGCATCACTGGGACATCCATTACTGCTGCAACATCACTGAGATATTCATGAGAGCATTAAGACTGCTGCACCATATCTCTATCAATACTTAGTTCTTTGCTGGTTATCGAGACCATCATTATGTAAATTAGGTTTCTATGATGAGATTACATCCTCAAGACGAATCCATCATTGAGATCATAACTATGCTTAAGGTTATGACTACAGAGAGTAGCACTGCGACCTTTATCTTTAGACTTATGTCGAGAATGTAACCATTACAATAGCTCTTATCCGAGATCATTGTCATGCCATTCAAAGTATGATCCTTATGCAAAGAGACATAGTACTACATCCATCCGAGTTTCAACACCTTGATATTGACCAATATTTCAGGGTGGAATGCAAAGGTATCATTGCGCCTTATCACTAATATTCTGCTCCTAACTATCCCCTACGAGTGTGTACTTCTTCAAGACATGCGGAGTTGTAGATCCTGTTCTTATCTAAGTTATTTAAGAGAGAATGCGAGATTCTGTTATGAGTTTTTGCATTGACTTCAACTGACTATATATAGGTGTTTGACCATGTATTCAAGCCAACATGGACCTATGAACTGATGTGTCTCATCTTGTGAGCCGACATGACTCCCTTTTTAATTCGTTTGTTGGTCGACATGACTGTGTTTTTCACTATTTTTCTTGCTTGTATTCAAGATGATTGTGTTGGTCTTGGAGGGTTGTTCTTAGACATACGGTTGAACCATATATATTACATAAATTCTCAAAAAGAGCTTTTTGATTTTTTGACTTTCTTAGACCTATGGAATGAGCAAGAAATTCATTCTTATAATTTACAAAATAATATTTCCTTTTCTTGACAAGTACAAAAATAAAAATTACTTTGACAAATACTGAACCTAGTTACACTTTTATTCAACACTCCCTCTTAACTAGGGAGGTATTTACAATGGTACTTGGTCATTCTCAATTTGAAGAATTTCTCATAAGAAGAATAAGATTGGTAACCCCATATTTATAACATCATATCAACTAACATTGTCATAGTGCAAGGCCTTTACTAACAACTCCATCTCTTCGTGAGACCATGAGCTACAATGCTGGTGAGACCAATTATTTATAGACACCTTCACCATTGTCTCTCAAGGTACATACCCACCTGGGTGTTCACTGAGTATGACTTTTTAGGACTATTCTTATCTTGGGTTCCCAACCCTCAAAGAATATCGATCCTCTTGCCTACTCATGTTTTGGATGCCCTACACATCCTCAAAGAGAATAAGATGCCAGCTGATTACCCAACCCTCCATTCTTTCTTACTAGGTGAAGACAAGAATGTTGTGTCTATCATGTGTATTCATTTCCATCCATGGCCTTCACCTAGACTTATGATTGTTAGTCTTGGTCTAGTGCATGACACATGAAATAGAAAAACACAACTGTCACCCCTTTGTAATCGGGGGTGATCTAATCCAAGCTCCCTCTTAATTAGGGACCTGTCAGAGCTCCCTCTTAGCTAGAGACTCTTATATACATCAAAAAATTCTTCTTTGTGGGTCCTTTAGCTGCTTGATCAACTTTTCTCCTTGATGTCATGAAAGTTAGTTGAGCTTCTTTCTTATAGGGAAACTATCATTGATCACTTTCCTTCTTAGTTCGTCATGTCATTCCTGTCTTCATGGAAAGTGGTCTTCTTCATATCTGGAACCTTTGTCATATGACTACTTCTTTCTCATCATGCTTCTTCCATTCATCACATGGTTGGTAGTTGTACTTGTAAGTAGCCATGTGATCCAGGTATATGTTGGTGGCCACCCACCTATCCCACTTGGACCCCCACAACTGCCCCTTTCAGTTTTTCAGTTTTCGTAATTGTAGCACAATTTACTATTTTTAGCAGTTTTTTCAAGTCCTGAACTTCCGGAGCTGTTTTGAGGCCCTGAACGAAGTTTTTTGGGAAAACTAGGAGAAAAATGGTACATTGAATGATGTTGCTCTTCCCAAAGTTATAGTTCTTGGATAGATATTTCTAACAAGCTATTGTACGCATCAAACAGAGATCGGATGCCAAAGTTACGACCTCGGGAAGTTGATGTACCAATTTACCTGAAACGGGGCCCACCATTTGGCATTTCATCTTCTAGGGTTAGGTTTTTGGATGTTTAGGGTTTTCCATTACTTCTCAACAATAAATAGGCCTTTGAGCCTCATTGTAATGTAGTTCAGAGGCATGTAGCCACCACATCTCTTCTCAGAGATAAGCTATCATCGCCTTAGCTAGTTTATTTCCATTTATGTCTGTAAGCATATTTTAGTATTTTACATTAATGAAATGAAGTATTATTTCCGCTGCATCTCTGTGTTTATGGTTATCTCTGTAATTTGTTACGTTCGTATTTAAATCCAGATTAGTGGTATCAGAGCGGTCTGCTTTTTCTTTGTTTTTCTTTGCAGTCCCCAACGAGGTCGAGATATAAGGAGTTAGGGCTTGAACTGGTCGAACCTTTGAAAGACCAACCTCACAAATCCTGATGGCCTCCCATGGAAGATGAAAATAAAGACGAGGGGGCAGGAGATCCTATCAAAATCTTGCTTGAAGAAGCCCTCGAGCGACAAAGGAACACGATGATGGAAAACTTTGCCCAGATCCTTCAGCGGCTACCTAGAGGCGACACGTCGGCTTCCAACATCTACTTTGGAAACGACACACTATTTAAGGTACAAGTTAATTTTGAAATCCCCATATTTGAGGGTCAGATAGATGTAGATGCCGTTGATAAATGGTTAAATCTGCTAGAGGGTTATTTTTCTGTTCATGATTTTTCTAGTCGGGAAAAGATTATTTTCACTCTTCTCAAAGCAACCCTCCATGTTAAGGACTGGTGGGAAACCTACTACGAGCAGAAGGATGAAATTACGGGCTCACTATTTTCAGCTGCACCCACTTGGAATTCATTTTGGGATGCCATTAAGGAGAAATACTACCCTGTCAAAAGCTACGAGGACAAATACATAAAGTGGACCACACTGCGACAGGGACGGGACCAAGATGTGTCGGACTTCACAAACATTTTTCATACCCTTCGCATACAGTTGGGTATCAAATATTCTGAGCTGCATTTGGTACTCAAATACCATGGCTGCCTACACAGATACATCCAAGAAGAGATGGAATTCCTGAACATATCCTCTCTCAAAACGACATACCGATATGCTGTCAAAATTGAGTAGAAGCTTAAACAAAAGAAGTAAGACTTTGGATCTGTGAATTCGAAGACCAAATGACAAAACCAGGGTGGGGTGACCCAATACAACCCGTCAAAGCTACAAGAAAACAACACCATGAAGTCGAAGAAGGACACAAGAAAGTGGTGTGAGTTCCATAAGAGCCCCACTCACAACACAAGTGAGTGTCAGACCAAGCTGTTGCTGGTGGCTGAGTTGAAGGCTTCTGAATCAGATGCATGTTCTGAACCTGAGTTAGAACTGGACAAGGGGAATGGCAAAGGGAAGAAAATAATTGATGCGGAGCCCAGTGTCACTATTGCCACAGCCAAGATCCAGAAGAATGAGCCTGAAGATTCAGAGGAGGGGGAGCGTCTTTTCCACTCACAGATGTGGGTGAAGGGTTTGCTTCTGCAATTGATTTATGATAGTGGGAGCCAAAAGAACCTCATTTCGGTAGAGGTCGTGAAGCGGTTGTGCCTACCGACTACACCACACTTGCAACCGTACAGTATCGGGTGGCTTCTCCAAGGATGAGATCTCTGAGTTCGCTAGCAGTGCCGCCTTCCCTACAACATCAAACCCTTCACAAACGAGGTATTGTGTGATGTTGTACCTCTGAATGTTTGTGATGTATTATTAAGCTAGCCATACTTGTGGAGGTGACATGCTGTGTATGAGTCAACACCTCATGTTGTCATTATTTCTTTGTGTATTTCATTATACAGGATACCGAAGGTAGCCCCACCTACCACCACCTATTTGATTGTTGCTAAGAAGGGCAACAAGCTCATCTCCCAGACAAGGAAATTCATTGAATTTAGGCTTCTGTGATCCATATCAAGTTTTGAGAGAAGATTCTTCGGCGTAAATCACATTGGGATGTTTTTGTTGATGCGTTTCGAACCAACGAGTGTGGTTCATCGTCAGGACAAGTTGAAGAACCAAATCTTGGCTACAAGTTAAATAGAAGAGCAGATCATCCATCAACAGTTATATTGGATTGGTCAACCAAACTTTCTAACGGCTATATTTGACTGGGAAACGGCTAACTAGACAGGACTACGAGATAGGGGTGGGAGAAATAAGATTATATAATATATTAATATGAATTAATTAATTACCAAAAGGATTTTACTTAAATAATTAATATAAGTTAGTTTCATAACTATTATTATATGAACCACACTCGTTGGTTCAAAACGCATCGACAAAAGCATCCCAATGTGATTTATGCCGAAGAATCTTCTCTCAAAGGAAATTCATTTTGTATCTAGTTCACTCCCAAAGTAAGGGGAAGATCATCGTCACATCTATGACCCCCGCGAAGGGTTCCTCCACGCAACAACAACAACAACAGAGGGATACGGTCATGAAAGAACATAGGAACAACTTGTCCTCACCCACAGGGTACCACATAAGTTTCAAGTGGGCGACAAAGTTTGGTTGCATCTGCAAAAAGAACACCTGACAAGAGCCCATTAGAAGCTCAGACCACTCCGACATGGTCCTTACACCATTACCAAGGTTGTGAGAAACAATGCTTTGGATCACAACATTCCCTCATTCCTTCGCTTGCACCAAGTGTTCAATGTGTATCGCCCTCGACCATGCTTCCCACCATTACTAGACACATCTGAGATTGTAGAACAACTCACCAAGTACCAAGTTCACCAGATGGAGGAACTCAACACAATGGGGACCATTGCTTCCTAAGGGGGGAGGAATGATCCAGGTGGATGTTGGTGGCCACCCAACTATCCCACTTGGACCCCCACAACTGCCCCTTTCAGTGTTTCGTAATTGTAGCACAATTTACTATTTTTAGTAGTTTTTTGGGTCCTGAACTTCCGGAGCTGTTTTTGAGGCCCTAAACAACGTTTTTTTTGGGAAACCCAGGAGCAACATGGGTGATAAGCTAATGTTGCTTCTTCCAAATTTATAGTCCTCGGATAGATCTTTCTAACGAGCTATTATACGTGTCAAACAGAGATCGATGCCAAAGTTACGACCTCGGGAAGTTGATGTACCAATTTACCCAAAACGGGGCCCATAGTTTGGTGTTTCATCTTCTAGGGTTAGGTTTTTGGATGTTTAGGGTTTTCCATTGTTTTCTCAACATATAAATAGGCCTTCGAGCCTAATTGTAATAGAGTTCAGAGGCATGTAGCCGCCACATCTCTTCTCAGAGATAAGTTACCATCGCCCTAGCTAATTTATTTCCATTTCTGTTTGTAAGCATATTTCAGTATTTTACATTAATGAAATGAAGTATTATTTCCGTTGCATCTTTGTGTTTATGGTTATTTATGTAATTTGTTGCGTTCTTGTTTAAATCTGGATCACCTTGCATGAACTTATCCAAATATTATTCAAGAAATCAAGTATATCATTAAATCAAATCGTACCTTACTAGGTGGATCTTCATCATGTCGTCTTTCTATAGGTATCAACATCATGCACACATATTGACATATCTGCCGAAGATATCCATTGTCAAGGATCTTCGTCTTTTTTAGACTTTCATCGGAGTCTTCATATCTTTCTGAGAGATTTCCTATTTAAATCTTCTTGGTCTTTTGGATGTTGATTGTCTTTATCATGGTTGCATATCTCACGATCTCTTCCTTCCTCACACATTCCATCAACAACTTTTAATCAAAGTTTCTTCTTTATAGTTAATCACCTCATAATTCATAGGAGGACATATTATGTTGATTTCTTCTAATGTGACTTATGTCTTTCTGCATCCTTTCAGAGGAGGATATATTTTTCCTTCGATCATGTTTCTGAAGATTGAGGTATTGATATGAAACCATATGGAATGTCATTATAAAACTTAAATTAAAGTATACATACCTCATTTTACCTTTTAGGTTGTCCAGGCTTCTTTCAACAACTTCCTTGATTGAAATATCTTCAACACCTTGAACTGATCTTACGTCATCATACCACTATTCATGAACTTCATAGGTTGGAGTTTCTATTGAAACACTTACTTCATCCCTAGATCAGATAATTTTCTAGTGAATATTCCATCAGAGAATCTTGAGGATCTTAAAGATCCCTATCTAGTAGATGTTTCCCTTTTGTTGTATGATGAGCCTTCTTTAAATGTTTGACTTCTACAAAGTTGTTTCCTACAACTTTCCTTCTTTCAGAGAAACCCTAAGATGTTGACTGCGATATCTTACTTATCCTTAAAAATTTATTCACCCTCGTGATGATGTCACAAGATCTAGTTTTGTTCATGATGTTACACCACATCCTATAATATATTGTAGTCACATTGTATGTTGAATTTAGGAGCCTAAAAATAGTCTTATAGAGAGAGACTAACTTAAAGATTTTTGCTCCCTCTTATTCAACTCCTTCCATCCTATCCAGTGACATGAATTTTCTTATAATGTTCACGATTCCTCTACTAGCTTCCCTAATGCCTACCTTCATGAACTCAAAGGAGACCTTATTCAATGATTTCATTCATCTATGAGGACCATAACTACCATCCTTATTTCATGCAAGGACCTTGTTATGAGGATTATGCCTATCCTCTAGCATTTCCATTCCCTTGCAAATTGAAGTCATTAAATCACAAAATTGATTAAACATGAGAGATACTTACTTGGAATGTGAAGAGGAGATCTTCACCTTGATGCTTCCTTTGCTTGAGTTGCCCAGCATGAACTGCTAGTATCCTTTTACCAAGACTTATTTGGAGACCTTCTAGCACCATGGCATTTTTTATCTTGTCATCGCCGAAACTGCTTTATGATCTTGAGATCATCTTGATTCCTAATTCATCTTCTTGGTAATTTTGACTCCTACATTTGAACACATTGTTGACATGCTTGTGATAGAAGTATGTAGAGAGGAATGTGATGTGATGCTGAACTTGCCACCAAATAACATAGACAGAGATTGTAACTAGATTGTGTATAGAGATACCATCTTATTACCAAGACTGTCTTCTTCAACAATATTTTGTTTGACTGATATCATGGTAGTAAGGAACTTGAGACTTACTCTTGTAATTTAGCATAAACAATGAGATTATAATTTATGTCGAGACCATGAATGCTTCTGTGATCCTCTTCATCTATGCAAGACTATATAATCTCTCCCCACCCGAGCTTCATTATATCACTGAAGTCTTGATGAGGTATGTACCTAGATCCATTGAGATCATGATTGTTTCATCATAGCATCATCATCATATTTATGCTTAAGATCAAGACTACATAGTGTGTTACTATGAGGCTTTATCCATTCGATTTGTATCGATAATTTGTATGTTGATGTGGGATCCCTGAGATCCTTGTCATCATTGTTATGTAGAGATTGCATTTTCCTTTTTATACCGAGATTTCCATAATACTTATTAGTATGATAAAACATAGTGTTTCCTTCTTGTATGGAGACCCTGATCATGATGCTTATAGCAATATTGTAGCAAGTTCAGTGACATCCATCTCAAACTATAGTGACCATCCGAAGCCTGAACCTTTGTGTTGAAGAGACTATACCACTGTTCCTTGTTCGATATTTCTGAGATATGTATGAGGGTGTCACTGTGATTACCACAAAGATTTCAGAGGTATGCTATCATTATTATGTTCTTCATACGAAGTTGCAGAGAAGTCCTCCTTCACCTTAACTGAGATTGATATTGACTTGTCTTGTTGTTGCTGGTTGAAGACTGATATTTTAAGTGTCCCTTTTATGCCCTTCCTTAGACATCAACCATAGCTTTGATTCCATGTTGAAGAATTTGGGGCACAATGTTAATGAGATTATTCTTTTACATGATAACTATTAATGTTTAACTTGTTAGCATATTATTTAACATTAATGTTTCTTCTTTAGATCATTAAATAAGTATCATAACAAAGAGACAACAACACAAGATGTTGGCATTCTGCCAGGGCCAAAACTTCGCCCTCTTGGAGAGGAAAACCCACACACAATTCTTCTTATAGAGATTCCAATTGATGAACATCAAGACCATGAATTTTGACTAACTGTGCCACTCAAAGACAAAGCCACCAATCCTCTTCTTCATACTACTGAGATCATCATTGTCACTGCATCACTAAGACATCCATTACTGCTACAACATCACTGAGATATTCATGAGAGAAAGACTGCTACACCATATCTGTATCATTACTTAGTTCTTTGTTTCTTATTGAGATCATCATTATGTAGATGAGGTTTCTATGATGAAATTACATCCTCGAGACAAAGCCATCATTGAGATCATAACTATGCTTAAGGTTATGACTGCAGAGAGTAGCACTGAGACCTTTATCTTTAGACTTATGTCGAGAATGTAACTGTTACAATAACACTTATCCGAGATCACTATCATGCCATCCAAAGTATGATCCTCATGCGAAGAGACATAGTCCTGTATCCATCCGAGTTTCAACACCTTGAGCTTGACTGAGATTTTAGAGTGGAATACAAAGGTATCATTGTGCCTTATCACCGAGATTCTGCTCCTAACTATCCCATTCGAGAGTGTACTTCTTCAAGACATGCGAAGTTGTAGATCCTGTTCTTATCCGAGTTATTTAAGAGAGAATGTGAGATTCTGTTATGTGTTTTTGCGTTGACTTCAACTGCCTATATATAGTTGTTTGACCATATATTCAAGCCAACATGGACCTATGAACTGATGTGTCTCATTTTGTAAGCCAACATGACTCCCTTTTTAATTTGTTTGTTGGTCAACGTGATTGTGTTTTTCATTATTTTTCTTGCTTGTCTTCAAGATGATTTCGTTGGTCTTGGAGGGTTGTTCTTAAACATACGATTGACCCATATATATTACATAAATTCTCAAGAAGAAATCTTTAACTCTTTGACTTTCCTAGACCTATGAAATGAGCAAGAAACTCATTCTTATAATTTACAAAAATAATATTTCCTTTTCTTGACAAGTACAAAGATCAAAATTACTTTGACAAATACCGAACCTAGTTACGCTTTTCTTCAACAGTGATGAAATGTCAAGTGGAATATCCACGCCAGTTTATAAATCATGTTGGTATCATAACATGTTTCTTTGGTACATTATGAGGATTTTCAAGATCATATTGGTTTAATCCAAAAGTCATAGAACCCAAACCATGGTCGATGAATCTATTAATAACCCTCAATATCCAACAAAGGAGAGATTTTCAAGGTTGGAAGCGCAGGTCACATATATCAGCTATAATATGAACTTTCTCATGGTGGCTTTAGCAAATAAGGTTGGAATTGGAGAATATAGAGGTTCCAACTTAGAACTCATATTAGAGGGAAAATCAAGGGATTGAGAAGAACCTGAAAAGGAGTTAAAAGAGAACCTAAAAAAGAATAACCTAGTTTAAGTCCCATGAATCATTCATGGTCCTTATTCAAGATGGAAGTGAAGGTGAACATGAAGCCATATCAAGGTGAGGTTGACACTTTGAAATTAAATCACTAAGTGCAATAGTTAGAAGTTTATTTTAGCATTCTTAACCTAGAGAAAAAACAAAAAATTCTTTTTATATGTTTGAAATTAGAAGACCAAACCTTGACAGAGTGGGAAAGTGTTGCAGCCTGCAACAATCCACAAAATTTCACTTTTAGAATTTTTGGGTATTTCTGATGTGTTTAAAATGGCCTAACCATCACCGAATGCAGTAAGTTAATGAAATGCAGTAAGTTAATGAATCATTGTCATGACATTGTTATGGAGTTTGATGGGTCAGCAAAATCTTTACGTCATAATTCGTACCTTCCATATATATTGTCCAAATTATGCGCATTATCGAAACTTTCGATTCTTTGTTCTTTTGTTCTTGGACTTATATGAAATTTGGAAGTCATATTAATCTTTGAACATCAATTGCAATGCAAGTACTTTATTTAGGGCTGAAGTGGTCAAGCCCTAATGTCACACTACTTGTGCATGAGAGGGATATCAACGGATATTTTGACGAATATATCCAATGATGGATTGAATTAACACAGAACTGGAATAATAGATGAAGTGGTTGTAGCTCGATTTTGAATGACACATTGACTGTCCCAGAATTGGACTGTAACTCTTTCTGGAAAAAGAAGTACCAACTCTGGAACATGAGAATCGAAGACTAGAAGTTATCAACATGGATTAGGACCACATTAAGGCTGCCGATTTGTTAATATGTTTGAATTCTTTGCTTACTAAATATGGGTAGATTTTGACAGTAGCAATTTATCCATCAAAATTTGGATTGAAACGAATGGTAGAAGTAATGCGTGGTCCTGTTCTCTTTGGAAGTGATGGGGAATCTGGGGAAGATGAGTAAGAAAACGAAAATACACGTCAATATGAGAAAGACAAACTCATGCAACATCAGGTTTGGGGAGAAGCATTGTGTAGTCTCTTTCTCTTCAAGGTTATCATGTCATTCTTGGTGTGGTTGTTTGACAGTTGGTCGATCATTCTCATACCTACCCAATACAATGGGTGAGATTGAACAACATGATCATGGAGTAAGCTTAAAGGCGATAGAACTTGACTTGTGTTTACTAGAATCTATAGTGAAATTTAAGGATTCCATTCTAAGCTGGTTGGAATCTGTTAATCTTGCTTCTTCAGTGTGCCAATTGTTAATAAACAATGGTGGGATTCTTGTAACTACACTAAGATTCACTTCCAATGCATATGACAGGATGATAGCAAGTAATTATTTGGGAGTGTTTATGCTTACTCACCTGGTTTTACCTTTACTACAAAACAGTTCCCAGCCATCTTGGATTATTGACTTGACTTCATTGACACATCGATGTGTCCAAGATATGCAAGTAAATGAGGCACAATTGGCCAAAGGAGATATGCAAGATTCATTAATGTTCAGCTGGTATCAATTAACTCACATTTGCAAATCTTGAAAATTGTGTTTACTACTCTTCACATTTAAGTTTCATTGGCAGCTTTATCTGTACACTGATCTACATTTAGTTTCAGTCATGGTTGCTGATCGAGGAGTTGTTGAAACATACATCTTAGGTGACGTACCTACGTGGATTTCATGGTTCGTATTCAAAGTCCTCAAATGCCTATGTGGCATGTGCTATCAAGTATCATCTCAATGACACATTCATCCTCAAATTCCTATGTGAATTTGAGTTCTTGTACCCAAAGTCCCATATGATACCTTCAGCAAAAGATCAAGTCTATCAAGTATCATTGTGCTATCAAGTATCATCTCTCTGGATGAAGTCTCCCTAGAGCAAAAGATCAAATAATATTGGATCGCTCTTGCTTCCACATTTTTGATATTACATGAGAGATGTTAGCACTGTTGTGTATTCTTAGTTTCTAGAATCCTACAAGAGCGTAACTATGGAGTCTATGGCAAGAGATTTTGGTGTTAGTGCGGATTTCATTGACAAGGAACTCTCACGTTTCATAGCTGCAAGATGTTAATCGATTATGCACAGAAAAACCTTACGTCCAGGAAGTTGTTATAACGAATATAAAAACCTTATCTTCAGGAAGTTGTTATAACAAACATTCAACCGTGTTGCTGTGCAAGGGACTCATATTAGGAAAACCAAAAATTTTAGCCATAATTCCTTAACCCTGCAGCGGGTGTTGATGGCTGATACCTGGGTGGTCAAAGTCCATAGTTAAGCTTGTGGGAAGTGAATCCTTTGTCAGCATTTCACAGGAGGAACATAAGCACTTAAACAAGCTCATAGCATCACCACTTAACGGACCAGAAGCCTTATCAAAGTATATGAATTGGATAGAGGAACATGTAGTTTCAACTTTAGAAAACTGATCCAAGATGGATCAGGTTGATCTTCTCATATGGCTTACGTTCAATATAATTGGATACATATTTATGTGCTATAATATAAACAAAATAAGAGTTTTAGAATCTGACTATGGTGTTTTGAATCTGGGTATTAGAGCTATGGCAATCAATCTTCCAGGCACTGCATTCAATAAGGCCTACAATGCATAGAAAACTTGGAAGCAATTTTATAGGAAGCCATAAAAAAAGGTCTAGCCAAGAAAGAATGATAATGTAAATGGGGTACAGGTTAAATTCACTACTCTAGGTGAAAGATGAAAATGTGTTGAAATGGAGTTGAGATGGAAGTATGTCAAAGTGGCACTTGAACTTATGTGTTGGGCAACAACATGACTATCTGTGGAAATAAAGTGTAGGGTTGCTCCTAATCAAAATGAACCAGTGCAAATGAAGTTGCATAAGTCGTTGAAGATATGAACATTCTATCAACCTGCAAAGTTTATACACAAGTACTTAGACTCGAAGATTGTTACTTCACAAATTGTCGTAAACTATGCAAATCTTTTGGAGGACTCCGGATAATAAATATTATGAGGATGCATTCAAGGTTATGAAAGAGTTATCAACATTTTCAAATATACACGCGTTAAAGATATTTGGGTCACGTATCTGTCAAAGTTTGTAAATAGAGAACTAGGGACTTGTTTGTGAAACTGTTGTATTTGCAATATGCGAAGTTAGAGGAGGACTTTGAGCTTACACAACATGCAATGAAGGTTTACGATTGTGTTACGAAGGCTGTTCCTGACCATGAAAATTTGGAGATTTATGACCTTTATATATTGCACATGCAATAACAACCTTTCGAATTAAGCGCAGTGTATCAACTAGATGTAGCCAAACAAATTTTATACGAACTTGAGGTTTCTAGTTTTCATTATAGTGACAGGCTCTATTTTGAGGTCGTTTCCAGCAGGGAAACACATTATTTGTTATGCTTATGGTGCAGTCGCCACGTCTAACTTATAACACCCAAAACCCGAAACGCTATACTAAAACGTAAGGAAGTCTTGACTATTGTAGTTGAAAGAGGATGGAATACTTTTTATTTCTCCTCAGCAGACAATGAACTTGCTAATGAATGTGCATCAATTGCAAAGATCTCGCCATGTTAATAAATCACAAGCATGTATATGACTGTGAAAACAAACATGTTGGCATATTTGCTGCGGGACTGCAATACCAACATGGAGAACCATGATTAACTGATACACTTATGGAGAACCACGATTAACTGATATAGCTTGAGTGGGCCTAATGGTTAAGAGCATGTGTTTCCTCCTAAGAGGTCACAGGTTCAAAACCAGAGGGGGTAGAGTATGTATGCCTTCATAGACTTAGCAGTCAAATCGCTGCGCGGAGGTGGGTTCCCTTGTCCCACAAACAAGGGGGTCTCATACACCAATTTGGTGTCTCGCTTGGCTGTGACCTTAAAAATGGATATTATTATTATTATAAACATTTACTATATATGATTTAAAATTAATTAAAAACAACTAAAGGAAGGACAACTTGAGATATCCTTAGTTTGAGGTTTGAAAAGCTGATACACTAATTAAACATTTACTATATATGATTTAAAATTAATTAAAAACAACTAAAGGAAGGACAACCTTACATATCCTTACTTTAAGAGAATATGCTTGCTTATTGGATTGTTTTGAAAAGGCATGTTCTCAAATGGAGAAGTTACTTACAAACTGAGGAAGCTATTACGGGATAGAATTTTAATATGATGCAACTAGGGTTGAACCGGAGTTGGTCGATGGAGTAATTTAAGATATCAGATTGGCGATTGAGGGTATCCAAACTTGCACCGTATATAAAGCACAAGGGATGCAAAGAAGGGAGATCTATGCACAACGAAGGAAGTTGGAGTGTAGGCTCACTCAAGATTCCATGTTTGTCTTAGGTTGGATTTATTTGATTAACTACCATTGTTTGATTCTAGGTGGTTAGTTCTGAGTTGGGGTACTCACTCTCTCTCATTTGCATGCTTGCTTTTGGCTCTCCCTCTTCCATTTTCCTCAAGCTTGTTTTGGTCAGTTCTCCCTCTCTTGGAATTTCCTGTTTGTCCTTGGTTAGTCATTGATTGTGTGTGAGTTGGCTCTCTCCCTCTCTCACTAGGTCTAGTGCTTGGGAACTATTATTCTCCTGAAAAATATAAGGTGTTCGATACTTATTATGGAGCACTTGGAGTTGTGAATTGTTAACAACCGAATTTGAGGTGGTATCTAAGTTACATACAAAGTCCGTGACATCGAAGTTATAGACCAATACCATGGAGAATTGAATTTTGGTTACATACTTGAAAAATTTTGAGCGACATTCCTTATTAATTGTGTTTTGACACTATTTGGATAGTGGAATCTATTTCTTGAGGGTCTAACAAGCCTTGGTGTGAATATCCCTGGTGTAAGCATCCCCTAAGAATTTGGATTTGGCTCGGGGGTGGTCAACTGCAAGAAATATTGCAGTGCAACTAGCTTATGGTTGGGACCTTTCTTCAATTTCCAGCTATTCTAACTCATTCAGATAAGTATTATGGTTTATGCATATTTGATTAAGGGTTATGACAATGTTTTTTATGTTAATGACTAACGTATGGTCTTGAATATTCATGAAAGAATGTTTGAACTATGTGGTTACTTCCATCTTATTAAATTGCATGTTATTTGATATGTTTATGAATGGTGGTTTGAAATTTACTCTAGATTGACCAATTATCTTAATTTTATAGGGAGATTAAGTGTTGGAATTGGATAGTTCATTTCCATACTCATAATCGTAGTCTATCTCATATGCTACGAGTTCATCTTATATGCTATGACACTACCTTATATGTTGTGAATTACATGAACGTCTTCTTAATATTAATGACTACTAAATTCAAGAAAGATGTGATGAATCTGTGGGTTTGTGCACACTTATACCATGGCTATGATTGAGAACTGTAACCAACTTAATACCCTAAGATTCACTATTTAAAACATAGTCTGTAGCCCTCTTGTGTAATAATACAAACTTGTATGTCTCCTTGAAGAAGAGTGAAGGAATCCTCTTCCATTGAAGAAGCTAACTAACTCACAAAAATCAATAGTGTTGGACTACTTTTCATATTTCACCTTGTGCAATGTTGAATTCATATAAATTTGTTTTTGAAGCCATGTATTCCCCTTATTTTGGATCTAATGTAATTTAGGTTTTATTGGTTCCCCTTTATTTTATTATGTATAGGGCTCAATATTGCTAAGAATCTGTGTTCAAGCCTTGGCCTTCAACTTTAGAAATTTGGTGGGCAAGCATTTTCCTTTTTCCTAAAGGAATTCCCCAAATCTTTGTTATTTCCCATTTTTCCCTACCTTAGTGATTCTACAGGAAATCTGGTGGTCCGAGCATCTAGTGGTGACAAGGGCCATTACCCTTGTATATAGGTTGGATTCCATTTGAGATGGATTTCCAAGTCAAATGCTTTGTTAATTCAGTGATTTAGGATTTGGTCATGGCAAGCACCACCATGGTTATGTGGGGGTCAAATACCATCCAAGGTCACATCTATCTATCAAAATTTCCTTGCAATGAGGATCCAAACATGCAGGATCTGGCCAGGGTGCATACAACTATGACATACCGGATATGAATTGGGTGGATTAACTTCATGCAAGAGCATATCTACGATTTAGGGATTCAGTAGTGCCAAGGAATTTTACTACATGTGAAGGCTTGAATGTTTCTAAGGCTGAATTACATTGTGGTGGAGGTGGAGATCTAGGAATCCAAGGATTCAGGTGTGTCAAGTTTGCACACCTCTTCGAAAGCCCAAATATGCCATAGCTTAGATACCATGTGGTGGGCCGAATTTCCATCAAGGGAATATTACACTCAATGAGGACTGGATCAAGAGATGTGGGGGCAGTGAAGGGAAATGCAATGTTGAAACACCATATTTGACATGGGCCAGATATGACAGTGAAGTGCCACAAAACACAATGGAGGAGGACATGGAGGTCCCACGTCTGATTCGACATGGCAGTGCCACGAGGGCTTGACAGGAACCACGTGGATGCCACATGGAAATACAATGTTGATGTGGCTCTATATAAGTGGTCAAACTTCAAAAGGGCATAATTTTCAATCTAGGGATCAAATATAGATAAAATTTGTATCACAAGAAATCTCTTAACAAGATGAACACAATGAAGACATTTGTTTTGAGATTTCAATACTTTTAAAATAAGGATTTTATAACCCCATATTTATAAAAAACCTTGAAGGTTGAATTAAAGTAAACAAGTAACATCTTCCACATCTGCGAAAGGACAAGGTGGTGGGAGGGAGTGTTACAAAGTGCTTTTGAGTTATATTGAATGCATGCACATGGAACCCCAACTAATTCAAATTGATTGGCCTCCTAGAGAGTATATCTATTCATGCTCAACAATAATATATCATCATATTTTATGAGTAATTTGAATTGTCTCCTTGGTTGATTAAGCAAATTCTGAGTAGTTTTATTATCTCTTCTTTCTTGGTTTGCAATTAGCTAGTCTAATATTTTTTTTCATACTTAGATCCTATGATTGTACTTAAATCCAACACCATATCAGAGCATACATGAGTTTTTGAAGAATATTGATATTTTATTGTGTATTCAACCATATTAGAATAGCCCAAGGAGAATGTACCAACTCATAGTGATCCTCAATCCTTTTAATTACTTTGATTGGAAGCCAAAGATCATTCTATATCTGCATAGTAAGGGAATCTATAGGATTATAATGGGTACTGAAATTGATCCTACATCAGCCATTGATCAACAAAAATACTTCAATAGGATGGATGAATCCTATGGGATACTTCGTTTGTAAATTATCTATCTCCCTCAAGCTACTCAATTCCTATGTAATTTAAAACAAAACTAAAAGGATTATTTAGCAAGAAAGATGAGTTGAGAGGACATCATCTAGAGAATGAATTGGCTTTTATAGATCCCAACCACTTTGAGACCCTACAAGACTTCTTTTCAAGATTCATGAATCTGATGACATAGGTAAAAGTTTGTGGGATAGATGGGAAGGATGAACAACTTATCATTTTTGTACTTTCTAAACTAGGTCCTCAATATTTTATGTGTCTTTTATTTCCATATTGCTAAACTCTTAATATTTGGATGATTTCATTGAGTCCTTGATACACGAGTAGAATAAGCGCATACACATTGGAGCTCTTGAGTTTTTCACGACCTATACACTTACAATGAAGGATGATAATAAGAAAAGCAAGTGAAAAATAAGGGCTCTTGATCATATAGATAGAGAAAGCTCTCAATATAGTAAGGAGAATAAGATTCCCAATAGGAGAAACAAAGTTACCAACTTAACAAGAACTATTCTGAGATCATATTTTTATAGAGGTTACATCATTTTGAAAATTTTTGATGCAACAACATTTTTTTTGGAGAAGCATATTTTTGACATTGTAAATTTTCTTATGTATGAAGTATGAACATTTTTTTTTTAAATGTTGGTGATTTTCAGGCTAATTTTGAAAAAAGTTGATGCAACATCAACCCTTTTTTTTTTTTTGGGGGGGGGGGGGGGACATTATTCCCGACAATTCAAATTTTCTTGTGTATTAAGTATGACCATTTTGTTTAATTGTTGGTGATTTTCATGCTAATTTTGAAAAACGTTGATACGACATCAACCTTTTTTTGGGCATATTTTTGATACCTTAAATTTTCTTATGTCTTAAGCATTTTTTTTATAATATTGATTATTTAACCATTTTTCAAGTTGTCTTCTTCTTCTTCTTCTTGAGAGGGTAGCACAAGACTCGAACCCAAGATCTCCGATTCGGTGAGACTTCATTCCACGACCATCGCCACTTGAGCTACCCCAGGTGGACGTTTTTTTGTGCAATGTTATTTTATAATGGATTTTTCAATTTTTTTGCAAATTAAAA
>APFE030362003.1:43775-63564 GCA_000404065.3 Pinus taeda
ACATTTAGTTTACTGTTTATTCATTTTTTATTTTTATTTTTGTTACAAAGGTTGTGTTGATGCTCAACTAGCAACCTCACTATGTAATAATTCGATAGTTGATTTTTAAGGTTTCATTACAATAGATCAAGTTGCCCCCATTGTATGTTAATTTGATAGTTGATTTTTAAGTTTTCATTGCAATGGGTCAAGTTCGACCCCACTGCATCAATTTGAAGGGTTTATTTTTAAGTTTTCATTACAATGGATTAAGTCTGCCCCCATTGTATGTCAATTTGATTGTTGATTTTAAAGTTTTCATTGCAATGGGTCAAGTCTCGCACCACTATGTCAATTTGAAGGGTTAGTTTTTAAGTTTTCCTTACAATGTGTCAAGTTGGGTTATGCTAAGATTTTAAAAGAGCTATACTTTTAGCATTTACCTAAATTACTCTCGGTATAATGATTCTTTAATTTAGATATTCATTTTAAAGTTTTTTTTATTCATGATATTTGGTCTATAATTTGAAATATGTTGAAAATTTAAGATTTTTTTATACTCATGATATTTGGTTTTAAATTCATGGCTGAAAAATGTTGAAATTTTAAGGCTTTTCAAAGTCTTGATATTTACCTTTAACACGAAAGTTGAAAATTGTTCGATTTTTTAGGCCTTTTGGAGTCGTGATATTTTATCTTTAATGCTATTGTAAAAAACTATTGGAATTTTAAGGTTTTTCGAAGTCATGATATTTGACTTTTAATGCCATTACTAAAAGTTGTTGGAATAAAAAAAAAAGTGTTGATGCTCCATCAATACTTTTTTATTTCGGGGTGGATTTTCATGTTTATTGCACACAATTTTTTAGTTTTTAATGTCATTGTTAAAAAACAAAAATTGAAATTTTAACTTGAAAAGAAAAGAAAAGAAAAGAAATTGTTGATGCAATATTGTCGACAATTTTGAGTTTTTTTTTTCATGTTTATTGGACACAATTTTTGGTTTTTAATGTTGTTGCTATTTTTTTTGGAATTTTAACCGAAAAAGATGCAACATCAATTCTTTTCAAATTTGGGGTGTTTTTTCATGTTTTTTACGCAAAAATAAAGGCCTTTTAGGATAGAGTTCCTGTTTTTTTGTGAATAAGATAAAATATGTTACTATAGGAACTAACAAATTACATTTTTTGGAAGAGAGAGCCCAACACAAGACCTAATAGAAATCCCTAAAATGGTCATGGTTTTGTCTTTTTTACAATGCAGCCTTGACAAAAATGGGTTCTGAATCCATAGGTGGAAACAGAGAAGAACCCTCTTTACAACATTCTCAAAACTGAAAGAATAGAAACAGAAAGAGAAGAAGAAATCCATAGCGAGGCAGACAAGGCGAAAGTCGATTTCCTTTGTGATAGACATACCTCTGTGGAGGAAGAGAGACAAAAAGGAGGTTGTCAAAGTCAATCATGGTTGATGGTTACCAAATCTTCATCCAGACGAATGGGAGTCTCCTAGGAGCTCCCCTCCTGTTGCGCGATGGTGTTCGAATGACTTGTAGAGGCCCCAATGGCCTCTTTCTTGATGCTTGGGGATCATTCAACAGCCGAATGGATCTTCATCACCGACTTCTTCTTGATAATAGTGTATTTCAGTGCAACACAAGTAATAAATCAACAGTGGTGGATGGATTCGACATACATCACAAACTTCTCAATCAAGCTATCAATCTTTTTTTCGAGAGCCTTTGTGTGCTCCTCCTACTCCCGCATCGCAAGCTCCATGATGGTATTCATTTTCCACCATGTTTCGATAGTTCACCCATAGAAGTTTTCATGCGCTCGGGTGAGGGATGGATTTGGAATCCAAGCAAAGTCGACATCGACATCCTTAGTCGTGAACACTCTTCAAAGATCATTCGCTTGGGCTTCTAAATCAGTAACACGCTGATGAGTTTTAGGATTTACTGCGACAACGTAGCACAAAGTTGTGTGTCTTGCTGAGGTCTCCATGCGAGTGGTGGGGGTGTACCCAGAGACTGCCAACGAGAGGAAGCGCAACTGTGCGCACCTCCCCAACTGGAACCAGGGGTAGAGCATTTCTTTGGGGCCATGAGAGGAGCAGAAGGGTTTGAGAGCGAGAGGAACCAAGGAGCAAAGCACCAACAGAGAGGGATGAGGGTAGAGAGGAGAATGAGGGGGATAAGGGGGAGGGGGAGATATATAGAGGCTGGGGTATGGAAGGGGGTTGGGAGTAGGGGATAGGGGTGGGAAGGGGAAGCATGCGAAGATATGAAATGAGGCGTTAGAAAAATAGCCAAGTAGAGAGGATGTGACAAGGAGGCAGCGACCTCACAAGGGAGAGGGGATGTGGCCATGAGAGCTCTTGAATCAGACAAGCCAAGGATGAGTTTGGGCACGTGCACCACAATTTTTTCCTTCCTACAGAACAAATAATTTACCTTGAAATGATGAAGGGTACACGAACAATTATTCTTCGTTGGAGTGGTTATATTTGACATTGATTGATGCACAGTGCTGACAGAGTTCACTATCCTCCAAATCCTGCCAAGATCGTGAATTCAGGCATAGGATCCCAACAATACCCTCATTCAATAGGACTTCTGCGAGTTTATTTCCCTTCCTTCTGGTTTCTTGAAACGAAGGCCTACCATGTTGTCAATCCTCTGCTTGATTTGTTGCATTATTTTGTTTAGGCACCAGTTTTATGAAATTTTGCCCATTTGGATTCCCTACTGAAGTTTTTTTCCAATCTAAGTGGCCAATGTGGAATCTCCTTCTACAATCAGAGGACTAAGCTTTAGGTTGTGCACTATGGTGATGCCATTTTCCAGGGCATGAAGTTCTGCAACATTGTTAATGGATCAACCTATATTGCCCTCATATATCCATATTATTTCTCCTTTTGTGTTTTTAAAGACTGCCAAAATTGGCTTGGCCCACATTACCTTTAGCAGCACCTTCGTAGTTGAGATTGAAAGTCCCCAGCTCTGGCGACCTCCAGATGTTTTTTTTATTTTCATGCCTGGAGAGGGGGGTCACTTCATGAACCTTGATTTGAAGGAGATCCAACATTGAGAGAATTCTCTCTTCGAAGATAGTGGGAGGGGCTTTGGTAGTCTGAGTAGGTAGAGAGATCACATTTTTCTAGATTGCACTTTTGATCTTTGAGATTATGATTTCTTCCTTGGTGGAGATTCCACAAAAGATTCTTGCATTGTGATCCTTACACAGTGCCCAATAGACTAGATCAGGAATTAAATTCCATGTGCGATTGACCATAATATGTGAGGAGAAGACAAATCTCCAGTTCATGATGGTGCTTTCAATGGACGAGGGATCCCGATCTGAGCTGTTGAAAATGAGTAAAATCCAATCCCATAATTTGGATGCGTATGGGAATACATTTAGAAGGTGATTGGGGGTTTCTTCTTCTTTCTGGTAGAGAAGGCATCTCGAGGGATTGATGAACCATTTTCTTCTTAGGTTATCCCACGTTAAAATATTTCTATGCATGACTAACCATAGACAGATTGATATTTTCGGCTAGTGCTTCTTGTCCTAGATTTAGTTCCACTTCGGGTCTCATTGAACTTGATCTAGCTTGGAAATGTATCTGTAGGCTTCTCTTAAATTGAAATGTCTTGCTGAATCCCCCCCAATCTAATATGATCCTTAGCAGAGTCAAGGATGATTTGTATTTTTTGAAGTTCTGATGAGAGGTCCGACTAGGCTTTGGGATTCATATGGGGAGTCCATTTCTCTTGATCCATCTAGATTCTCCATCTATCCTCTTCATCACTCATTTTCCAATATTGGCTGACTTTGATCTTCCCTTTGTTTTGCATATTAGCCTTGATTTGGTGATAATTATCTTGATCAAGTTTAGGCCTTTGTTGCCAAGTGTCCTCCCAGAAAAGAGCCTTGTTTCCGTTGCCTATTTCCCAAAAACTATGATTTTCAATGATATCCCTATTCTCCCACCCTTGGTTCCAGATGACTGAACCCTTGATATTTCCATTTAGCCTGATAATTTTCTCTTGCTAGAGGGAGGGGGTATACTCTACTTTCCATAGGATTCCCCAAGGGGATTTGGGGTTTGCAATCCATCTCCATAAGGTTTGGCTCCCAGGGTCTTTCCCAGGAGCTCTATGTCTCTAAGACTAAGGCCACCATCTTTTTTGGGCTTGTAATTTTTTTCCCATGCCACCAGAGCCCATTTATTTTTTACCTCTACACCTCTCCATAAGAAGTTCCTCTGCAGGTTTTTGTTTGAAATCACTTTTGGGGATGCCAAAGCTGAGTACAAGTAGAGCGGGATGGATTGTAAACCAGATTTGACCAAGATAAGATGACTTGCCAGATTGAGAGATCTGAAGGTCCAATTGTCAATTCTTTTCTTCAATTTATTTATTAGGTCCTCCCAAGTGGCCCAGGAGTGTGGCCTGTTTGTAAGGGGAACTCCAAGGTAAGTGGAGGGGAGGGAACTGATGGGAATGACTAGGAGTCTAACGATGTTCCTGCGGATGGGTAGCGGGGTCTTAAAGAAGAACAATTTGGATTTCTCAGGGTTGATAGAGGTTCCAGAGGCAACATAGAAGTCAAACTGAATAGACATGAAAGATGAAGCTTCTTTGATAGTTGGGAGGCCCATAAGAAGGGTGTCATCCACAAATTACTAGTGCATGGAGGGGGGAGCAGAGGCATGGGGCTGCAGACCAGTGAGTTTATTAGCTTGCAAGGGAACAAATATTGAGCGGCTTAGCCCTTCAACCATAATGACAAAGAGGAAGGGAGAGATATGATCCCCTTTCCTGATACCCTTTGAAGGATTAAAGGGTTGCGAAGGGGAACCATTCACTAGGATGGAGAAGAAATCTCCCAACACCATTGCCATGATCCACTTGATGCTATCTTGGTGGAACCTTAATGCTCCTAGGACCTATATCATATAATCCTAGGTAATTTTATCAAAGGCGTTGGACATATCTAGCTGAATCATCATACCAAGTTTTTTTTTGGTTTTGAGAGAGTGGATAAGCTCATGAGAAAGGATGATACTATCCATGATTTTCCTTCCTTCCACATAGCTAGACAATTTATAGGAGATTAGGAGAGGAAGGATGACTTTTATCTGATTGGCGAGGAATTTGGAGATGATTTTATAAATGACAAATTACATAGGGATATGGGCCTAAATTTTTCTGGGGAATCAACATAATTGCTCTTGGGAATCAAAGTTAGGAAAGTGGAGTTAAGGGCTTTAAGGAAAGACTTCTGAATGCGAGATTATTCCACATGGGCATGCACATCCAATTTGAGGATTGGACAACAAGCTTTGTAGAAATCGATTGTGAAACCATTCGGCCCTGGGGCCTTGCCATTGGGCATTCCCATGACCACATCTTCCACTTCTTGTGAGGAATACTTTCCGAAGGAGCATGTTGTTATGCTACTCTACGAGGATTTTGGGGATATTCTTGGTGGTTTTTTTAATGTCCTGACCCTGGTCATTCCTTGGCTATTTGAGAAGAGAGCTGACATAGTGATTGAGCTTTGATCCCAACTCCTCTTGAGAGTGAATGAGATGATCATCTAGGTTCTTCAAAGCCAGGATTATGTTGTTTCTCCTATGATGTATCATTGTTTTATGTAAAAATGCAGTATTCTTTTCTCCACATTTTAGCCAATTGATTCTGGATTTTTGTTTCCACAACTTTTATTCCTGGATGGCTCTTTCCTCCCAGTGTTGTAGTAATCTTTGTTCCTCTTTCTTACTGTTATCGGTTATCCCTTCTTTAATTATGTTTTTTTGGAGAAGTTCCAATTGATGTTCCAAGTTTTTTTTGTCTGTGATGATGTTGCCAAATGTTTCTCTGTTCCATTTTTTGATTTCCTCTTTGATAAGATTTAACTTTTGTTAGAACATGTACATTTTGTTTCTAGTTCTAATGGGAGGGTAAGTCTACCATTGTTTCATTTTTTCCATGAATTCCGGGTGATCTAACCAGAAGGTTTTGAATCTAAAAGGATTATTTTTTAGACTTGTTGATGGTGCTGGACCCGCCAACATGTCAAGGGGATATCTCCAGTAAGAAGTCCCAATTAGACCTCAGACCATTTGGTGTAGGAGTCCCAGCAGTGGGTTGTAAGGTAATGCCTTGACCGCGATGTCACACAAAGGCAAGTAAGATAACTCTGTCAGTAGCAAGGGTGTGATCGCTGCAGTGAGTCAAGGAAGGTGCATGAGAGGTTCTAACACAAGTGGGTTGAGATGAAGGTGAAGGTGAGTTCCAAGTTGAAAGGGATTAGTCGCAACTCGGCTATGAACACACAACACATAGGACATACACATCTTCTGGCGGAGCAGTCCACGCAGATGCGGCAGCCACAACATACAAGGTAAGATAACATGTACAACACTCACAGATCAATCCAAATGAGTGCAATAGTTGTTACAATGAGCTTCATATGAAAGGTATGTCTGATTTTTGGTAGAGCAGTCGACATAGACGAGATAACATTAACAACATACACAACACATTCCATTAATAGATTATGCATTACAACAAATGAAACAGTTCAGATGTAGAACACAAGTTAAAGAAACATGCATTACAAGTGTTAAATATCAATCTTACAAAATATACAATACACATGTGAAAATGTGTCGGCTCTTATTATATAAATAAGTGTAAGTTCCAATCATACAATACATCCATGTAAACCCTCTAGCCCCAACAGTGGAATGTTACAGCCACATCTTCCTGCTCCTCCAAAGAGATGAACTAGCTCCATGCAGTGGAGAAGCCAAGGCACATTACAATAATGTCCAAGCTCTTTCCAAGATAGTCTTGTTAGAAGCTTGGTTGACCAAAAGCCTATACAATGAGTTATGAGGGAATATTTATAGTAAAGGGTGGGGTGACCCTTGACATTCCCCTTTGTGACAATTCAACTACCCTCATGACTCTTCACCTACTCTATGACTGTTACATCCAACTATTGACACTTGACTTACACTTGACATGACTCAACGTTACAATGCACATGTACTCATGTGAGGAAACATGGTTTGAGCAATCCAAGCAAGATATCACTGACACTGAGTCCGCTGTGATGAGACCAACTCTTTGACATGCTTGTGATGGTGAAGGTGGTGAGCTCATGCCAAGCTTGGTTTTCCATGATGGTGTGCATGCACCTCATGGTGACATTTGCTGAAGCGAACTCTTGCCTCTGTTGCAACTGGTGCATTGGTTCAGTCCCTTCATCCAACTTGTCTACTATCATGTGCATGGTCTTCTTGGGTGCGACTAAACCGACAACACACTAATGCATAGTGTCCGTGTTGATCTTCAAGTGTGTGTTGGTGGTCATGTGCGTCAACTTGTTGAAGTACATGTTCAGCTCTAGTTGGACTTGCTTCTTGTCTTCGCCTTGGTGAGTGTGCTGAATGGGTTGGATTGCATGCATGTGCACAATAATATGCATGCTATTGAATCCATTGCATGTGATCAACAACACTGCTCACCATGTCTTCTCCTTGCCAGCTACTGGGATGGATCTTTATCTTGTACGGGCGTAGTTTCATCCGTGAGTACATGTTGTGTCCATTGTTGTTCCTGTTCCTATTGCAACTCACTTGTTAGTCTATGTAGCTTCATGTTCTTCCTTGAGTTGCTGCTTCAACACATGCAACTCCTTCTTTGTTCCATTTCCTCTCTTTGTGCAATCATCATGTAGCACCGTCACCTCATATCCCGAGTCTCCAAAGTTTCTTTCATCATCTTGATCTTGCAACTTTGTTCCACCCCTGTGTTGTCAACTACCTTCTTTTTGCATTCATTGCATTCGCTGCATTCATTGTGTTCATTGCATTCACTGCATTCAGTATGCTGCCTTCAACTAATGTTCATGATGCTGCTGCTATCATATCTTGATGTCCTTGTCTATGACCAACCTGATATCTTCGTGAGTAGGCAAGCTCATAGACATTTGATCGACTACATCTCCAAGTGTGCTCTAAACAGTGTCTTCGACTCTGTGCTCTAGGAAACCATTGTACCTGCACTGCTAAGAGGAAAATGAACACTTGTAGTACCTAGAGACATGGAAACACTCATGGCAAGCAATCTGTCAGTCGAAAACCAAAATGAACTTGAGAACTGACTTGCAACATACTTGTGTGACTGATCATGAAGGTTGCGCAATTTCAGCCAGGAGGTTGGGATACTGATGTGAAGACTATGTAAGGCATAGTCTGGGTTGTTGGGAGACTAACTGGCTACTAGAAATACACAATGCACATTCCAGTTTGGCTGCTGGCTACTGGGATTGCGCAATGCACAATTCCAACTGGGAAGGACTGCAAGCCCAGGGACTGATTTGCGGAATTTCCTGGGCCAAGCAGTCACCATCCTCTAGAAATGAGAAAAACAGTCCTGGAGGCAATTGCTACGAAAAATGCACATTTCTAGAGAGGAAAGCAAAGCCTTCCTTCCCCAGATTGCACAATGCAACCTTGGTGAAGGCAGATTCCGGGCCAAGGTTGGCCCGACTTGCCGACGGGCAATTGAAAGCAAATAGGACAATGAATGCATGTTGATACTAAGTGTAAGCATAAGTGAATGATCATGCATGAAAATGATGAATGATAGATTCAGAAAATGGAACAACATGCATGTGAGTGAGGCGAGTCCCTGAATCAACAACTGTTCATGAAAAATAGTTTCATGCATGCAACAACAATTAGATATTAACGAAAACTGAAATGGTGATAGGACAAGATAATATACATGTAAACGATAGCATGCGTTCAAAGAAATCAAGAAAACAATACTCATACAAGCTAAAACACAAAAAAGTGACAGAAATGCAATACAAGTAGCTGAGTTGAATTTTCCGACTTCTCCTATATGTGATGTGGGATGTCAGAGTTGAAAGGTTGATGTGAGGAATGAGATCTGTAGTGTCCGGTCGATGAGTTTTGATAACAACGAGGTTGTGATGCACATGCCACAAATCTAGGGAAAGAGACACTTGGTGGGAGGTTTTTGAAATGATCCTTGCATATAACCTCCATCTGCTAAACATAGATCCATGAAACAAGGGATGCCTTTGCATGCTACCTTGGGAGAAGTAGCCCATGCATGAAAGTTTGTTTTGGTTGGTCCAAGAGGGAACCGGTCAACTCAGCTGCACATGCAAGAGGCTGTTTGACTGCTTGAAGGAAATGCACACTTCTTGCTGGGAGTTGGACTGACTGCCTAGGAGATTTGCATAATTTCTAGGCAGAGTAACTGAATTCTGCCCAGATTTGTGCAAATTCTGGGTTGAGCAGCCATGCTAGGAAAATTTGCGCAAACCCTGTTGGGAGTGTTTACTAGTAAGATTACGCAATCTTGGGGCCCAGCAGGCTGCCAGAGAGGATTGCACAATTTCTAGAGGGAAGGTTGGTTGCCCTCCATAAATGTGCAATTTTCTAGGGGAAGCTGCTCAGCCTGCAGTTGGACCAATTCTAGGTGAACAACCTATGAGGGGAATGCATCAAGATGTGCTCGGCAGGTTGCCTTTGTGAATTAAAAACACTGAAGATTGTGTACTTGATGAAGCAAGACAAACTGCTGCGTAAGGTTGGTAGGGAGGCTCCAAAATGGGCTAAGGAAAAATTTTGGAGGGTGGTTGTAGCTGCTACAACACTTGGCGACACACTAGTAAAACTCCAGCTCTCTAAATGGACCTTGTTCGTGAAAAGCAAGTCTAACACCTCTGAAAGTATTTTAAGTTCTCAACTCATCTTGGTTTCACACTAGCTTGATTGTAAGATGTAGCATCTTCCAAGCTCTTGGTCGATTGACACACATTCCAAGCCAAGGCAACACAATTGTCTTGATTGGAGTTGAGGGGTATATTGGTGCACAAGTAGTATAGTCGTCAAAGTCTTAGTTTCATCTCTAGTGTTGCTCCGCTACCAACAAGCCTAGGCAATACCCTGATGGAGTCACATAGGAACAAAAGCATGGCTCTGCTACCAGTGAGCTCGATCAGTTTCCTAGCGAAGTTACTTGCATCACCTCTCTGCGTAGGAAGCCTTTCTCTTCTTTCACCTTATTCATTTTCATTTTTTTTTCAAAATTTTTTCACTTTTTCATTTTTTTTTCAAATTTTTTTCACTTTTTCATTTTTTTTCATTTTTTTTCAGAAGAGGGATCTCGACTTATTGAGAGTAGAAGAGGTTGTTCCAATAGAGAAGTAGTTTATTGTATCTCTGACGTTCCTGTTAAAGTTTCCCCCCTCACCTTACTCTACTTGACTTAGCTGACAAGGGTTAACCCAAAAAACAACTAACTAGAGAAGGTGACACTAGTTGGCACACAAGTGTTGTGTTTTCACCAAGGTTCACTTCAAACAGTATGTATTTTCCTTCAGCGTATCATAGAATAAAGGTAACACGCTCATCATACGGAGGCAAGATGACAGATAATAAAGTAGTGATAGCTGTACAAGCCCTCTTATACTTCACCCAACTCGCTTCAAGAGTCATACATGGTTTCATGCAAAACTACCCTACAAACAAAACAAGCGAACTCACAAACAACAAAGCAAAGCAAGAGCAGAAGCGAAAATGAAAGCAAAGAAAGTAAGCAAACAAGCAAGCAAACAAGCAAGCAAATAAGAAAACCAACAAACAAAGCATGTAAACAAACAAGCATGTAAGAAAACAACTAAAAGAAAATGCTACTCCTACTCCTACACTAATAGTGCATGGGCCTGGTCACGTGAAGTGATATTTCCAATGCAGCCACCGGTGCATTGGTTGACCCATGTTGGTGAAGGCTTGGTCCGCGAGCAACCCGCTTGCACGAACCAACAAGCAAGAAAGGTATAACAATGAAGACAACCACACTTCATGTTTCAATGTGCCCATGGGACATAAGTGAGTACAAGTGCATGACGAGTAGCTCGTGGACTTATCATGGTGTTGTGTGACACTACGTGAAACTTTGAAGCATATGCACACACTTGACTGTGACATGAAAGAAAATGAAAGAAACATAGATAACTTGCGTTGCGAATGAGTGCTTGTAATGTAAGATTCCTCCAATTCATGAGCAATGGGACTGTGCAGTTTCAGTGAAGGAAGTGTGATCTGTGTGTGAGATGGACCTTCAATGCTTACATATGAGTGATGAGGAGCCTTGGGTGATTGAACAGTTTCATGATCGGAAGTGAGGCTAACCCCAGGAGAGTGAGGGCTTGACATAACCATCAGCTCAGGCTGAAGTGCCTCAATGGTCTTCGGTGTTTCAACTTCATCATTAGGCAGATCATCATAAACCGGTGGCTTTGAAAGATCAACTGCGATAAAGTCACGATCATGATAAAAAATGGAAGTAAATGGATCACGACCCACATTATCAGAAAAATCAATGATTCCATCGACATCCTCATGATCATATGAATCAAACAAAGGGGTAGATGAGAAGCGAACAAACTCATCCTCTGTGTTTCCAGAGAAGATAAATGAAAGATCAAGTGGATTTTCAATTAATAGCTTATCCTCTCCATTGTCGAATTATGGACCAACATCCGGTGAGTCCCGTGAGTGATCAATAATGGGTGCATCCGTGGATGAAGATAGACATGCAAAATCATGGATCGAAGGTTCACCAAAGATGTTAGGAAAGAATGGAGGGGGCTTGGATGGAAGGGAGTCATCCTTCACCGAGTGTTTATGCTCAAGACCCCATTCATACTCTTCATGAACGACAATGCATGTTGGTTGTGAAACACCAACTCCATCAATGGGTTGTTCCTTGCACAACAAGTGAAGAGTCTAGAATGGATGCACACAAGACAACATCATCCAGAGGAAAACCTGAGTGGGAAGACAAAGGTCGGAGAACAAAATTCATATGAGAACTCGAAGGACTCACAACCAAATCTATGCGAAAATTGAGTGTGAAGTGATGTTGGGATAATGTGAAATATGAATAGGTGTGTGAGCATGATCTTCAACATCACTTGGAAATGGTGGAGATGTTGAATGAGAGGGAGGCAGAAAATCAGTCGAGACAGTGACCACATCCACATGAGATTGCATAGCTCCATCAATGAAGAATGTTGAGCAAGGCTTGATTTCAAACTTTCTCTTGGGATGGGAAGATTTCTTAAGGCAATACTAAAACTGGTCCCAAAGATAAGAAAATTTCGTCTGGCTCCTCGGAGCTTGAAACTGCAAGTCATAGAAGCGTTGCCAAAAATCAATAATTGATTCATGAAAATCCCTCCGTTGTTGTAACAGTTTTCGGTCATGATGGTCTAGATCAAAATGATGGAACATGTCTTCAAGAAGATCACAGAAGTGCTCAAATGAGTGCACGGTGTCAATAGGTAGGCTGAGCAACCAACGAAATGGAGACTCATGAAGTGTTTATGCAAGCAGCAAGCCATCTTATTCGTCAGAAAAAATCATCTTCCTCCTGAAGCATGGAAAGAAAGTCATGTAAGTACTCATGCCAGGCCACTTCACCTTCACCATCATATGTGAAAGTGGACAAGAGATCAAAAAACTTCCTCGTGATGGAGACATCTTCACGATTCCAAAAACACCACGGGGGAAGAAGAGTGCAAGACTCCATGAAAGATATGCAAAGGTTCAAAACTGGATGAGAGGACATAGCTTGTCATTAGGCCCTCCTTCTAGTGCCAAAAATGTCGACGGTGTTGGAATTGCCAACATGTCAAGGGGATATCCCCGGTAAGAAGTCCCAATTAGACCTTAGAACGTTTGGTGTAGGAGTCCCCGCAATGGGCCGTAAGGTAATTCCTTAACTGTGATGTCGCACATAGGCAAGTAAGATAACTCTGTCAGTAGCAAGGGTGTGACCACTGTAGTGAGTCAAGGAAGGTGCATGAGAGGGTCTAACATAGGTGGGTTGATATGAGGGTGAAGGTGAGTTCTAGGTTGAAAGGGCTTAATCCCAACTTAGCAAGGAACACACAACACACAGGACATACACAACTTTCGGCAAAGCAGTCCACACAAATGCGGCAGTCACAACATACAAGGTAAGATAACATGTACAACACTCACAGATCACTCTGAATGAGTGCAACGGTTGTTACAACGAGCTTCATATGAAAGGTTTGTCTGATGTCCAGCAGAGCATTTGACACGGATGTGACAACATTAACGACATACACACCACATTTCCTTTAATAGATTATGCATTACAACAAATGAAATAGTTCAGATGTAGAACACAATTTAAAGCAACATGCATTGCAAGTGTTAAAGATCAGTCTTACAATCGATATAATACATGTGTGAAAACTTATTGGCTCTTATTATATAAAGAAGTGTAAGCTCCAATCATATAATACATCCATGTAAAACCGCTAGCCCCAATAGTGGAAAGTTATAGCCACATCCACCTGCTCTTCCAAAGAGATGAACTAGCTCTGCGCAGTGGAGAAGCCGAGGCACATTACAATGCTATCCAAGCTCTTTCCAAGATAGTATTATTAGAAGCTTGGCTGACCAAAAGCCTATACAATGAGTTATGAGGGACTATTTATAGCAAAGGGTGGGGTGACCCTTCACATTCTCCTTTGTGACAGTTCAACTACCCTCATGACTCTTCACCTACTCTATGACGGTTACATCCAACTATTGATACTTGACTTACAGTTTACATGACTCAACGTTACAATGCACATGTACTCATGTGAGACATGATTTGAGCAAGCCAAGCAAGACATCATTGACACTCGATCTGTTGTGAGGAGACCAACTCTTTGACATGCTTGTGATGGTGAAGGTGGTGAGCTGATGCCAAGCTTGGTCGTTTGTGATGGAGTGCATGCATCTCATGGTGACATCTTGCTGAAGCGAACTCTTGCCTCCATTGCAACCGGTGCATTGGTTTGGCCCCTTCATCCAACTCGTCTGCTATCATTTGCATGACCTTCTTGGGTGCGGCTGAACCGACAACACACTAATGCATAGTTTTCGCGCTGATCTTCAAGTGTGTGTTGGTGGTCATGCACATCAACTTGCCGAAGTACATGTTCAACTCAAGTTGGAATTTCTTCTTGTCTTCACCTTGGTGAGTGTGCTGAATGGGTTGGATTACATGTGTGCACACAATAACATGAATGCTGATGAATCCCTTGCATGCAATCAATAACATTGCTCACCATGTCTGCTCCTTGCCAACTGTTGGGATGGATCTTTAACTTGTATGGGCACAATTTCATCTGTGAGTGCATGTTGTGCCCACTGCTGTTCTTGTTCCTACTGTAACTCACTTGTCCATCTTTGCAACTTCATGTTCTTCCTTGAGTTGATGCTTCAGCACATGCAACTCCTTCTTTGTTCCATTCCCTGTCTTCGCGCGATCATCATGTAGCGTTGTCACCTCATAGACTAAGTCTCCAAAGTTGCTTTCATCATCTTGAGCTTACAACTTTGTTCCAACCTTGTGTTTTCAACAACCTTCCTCTTGCATTCATTGAATTCATTGCATTCGTTGCATTTTTTGCATTCAATATGTTGCCTTTAGCTGATGTTCATGATTCTATTTGCTGTGATGTTGCTGCTTTCATATCTTGATGTCCTTGTTTATGACCAACCTGATATCTTCGTGAGTAGGCAAGATTATAGACATTTGATCGACTACATCTCTAGGTGTGCTATGAATGGTGTCTTCGACTCTGTGCTCTGGGAACCATTGTACCTACACTACTGAGAGGCATATGAACACCTGCAGTACCTAGAGACATGGCAACACTCATGGCAACCAATCTGTCAGTCGAACACCAAAATTAACTTAAGAACTGACTTGCAACATACCTGTGTGATTGATCATGAAGGTTGTGCAATTTCAGCTGGGAGGTTGGGAGATTGATGCCAAGACTGCGTAAGGCACAGTCTAGGTTACTGGGAGACTGAATGGCTATTGGAATTGCACAATTCATAGTCCAGTCTGGTTGCTGGCTGCTGGGATTGCGCAATGCGTAATTCTAGCTGGGAAGGACTGCAGACCTAGGGATTGATTTGCACAATTTCCTGGGCGAAGAAGTCACTATCCTCCAGAAATGCACAAAACAATCGTGGAGGCCAGTGCTGGAAAAAAATGCACATTTATGGAGGGGAAGGCAGAGCCTTCCTTCCCCATATTGTGCAATGTAGCCTTGGTGAGGGCAGACTCCGAGCCAAGGTTATCCTGACTCGTCGATGGGCAACTGAAAACAAATAGGATAGTGAATTCATGCTGATATTGAGCATAAGAATAAGTGAATGATCATACATGAAAATGATGAATGACAAATTCAAAAAATGGAACAAAATGCATGTGGGTGAGGCGAGTCGCCGAATTGGCGACCATTCACAGAAAATAGTTTCATGCATGTGATAACATTGTGATGTTAACGAAAACTGAAATGGTGCTAGGACAAGCTAATATACATGTAAATGACAATAGTCCTTCAAATAAATCAAGCAAAAAGTACTCATACAAGTGAAAACACAAAAAGCGACAGAAATGCAACACAAGGTATGGGAAGTAGGCTTACCCTAAAGTAGCTGAGCTGAATGTGCTCACTACTCATAGATGTGATGTGGGATGTCATAGTTGCAAGGTTGATGTGAGGAATGAGTTCTACAACATCCGGTTGATGATTTTTGACAAAATTGAGGTTGTGACACGCAAGCCACAAATCTAGGGAAAGCGAAACTTGGTGGGAGGTTTCTGAAATGATCCTTGCATGTAACCTCCATCTGCTAAACGTAGATCCTTGAAACAAGGGATGCCTTCGTATGCTACCTTGGGAGAAGCAACCCATGCATGCAAGTCTGTTTTTCTCAATCCGAGAGGGAACCAATCAACTCAGCTGCACATGCAAGAGGTTGTTCAACTTCTTGAAGGAAATGGAATTTCTAGTTGGGAGTTGGGCTGACTACCCAAGAGATTTGCACAATTTCTAGGTAGAGCAGCTGATTGCTGCCCAGATTTCCACAAATTCTAGGCTGAGCAGCCCTGCTGGGGAAATTTTCACAAATCATGCTGGGAGTGTTGGTTGGCAGGATTGCGCAATCCTGGAGCCCAACAGGCTGCCAAAGAGGATTGTGCAATTTCTGGAGGGACGGCTACTTGCCCTCCAGAAATGCATAAATTTCTAGGGGAAGCTACTTAGCCTGCAGTTGGACCAAGTCCAGGTGAACAGCCTGTAAGTTGTGCTCGACAAGCTGCATTTGTGCATGAAAAACACTGAAACTTGTGTACTTGACGAAGCAAGAAAAAGCGTTGTGTTAGGTTGGTAGGGAGGCTCCAAAATGGGTTAAGGAAAAATTTTGGAGGGTGGTTGTAGCCGCTACAACATGACCATTGGAAATTTGAATCTTGAGAGAGATTGGCTAGTGATCTGAGCCTACTTGCGGTAGGATTATCGCTTCCGTTTGCCAGGAGGTAAGATATGTTGCCTCAGATAAAAGGAAGCAGTCTAAACAGGAAGCAATTTGACAGTCTTCTCCTCTTCTATTATTCCAGGTAAAATTCCCATTGCTAGTGGGAATGTCGTTGAGGTTGAGGTTTTCAATGGTGGTTAGGAAAGCCTTTGAGTCCTTATCCAACGTATGGATACCACTTTTCTTCTCAGATTTTTTTTTTATCATATTAAAATCACCTACTATGATTCTGAGAGGAAGGAAGGATATAAGATATAGGAGATGGTTTGGAGCATTTTAATTCGATCTGTCACCTTATGCAGGGAATAAATGTTAGTTATGCAAATACTGTTGTTGGTGCCTGTGATTCTTAGGATCACTATTATGGAATGTTGAGTGGCCAGAGAGGATATGAGGTCGAACTTGGAGTTTTTCCAGAAGGTCATTATACCCCCTACCGAACTAGTAGCTGAGTTGGCTAAGGAGCTGTAAGGCTTGAAACAAGAGTTGATAAGGAGAAGGGGGTAAGATGACTCAAGTTTAGTTTCTTGAATTAGAAGGATGTCATGATGATTAGGCATGATTATGTTTTTTAATATTCTTTTCTTCCCAGGACTATTCAGTCCTCTCATGTTCCAAGAAATGCAATTGATTGACATGGAGATGGGTTTAGATCCAGAGCTTTTACCTTTCCTTCATTGATTAATTTGGCACCCAGTTCTTGGAGGAGTTGATTGGTAGTATTTTGACCTTGATTTCTACTTAAGACTTTGAGGTTGAGTCCTCCTACTGGAAGATTTTCTAATATGCCCTTTGATGCTATGATTTCTTATGTTGGATAGTGAGCTTCGAGTTTTAAATCTTCCTGGAGGAGATGAGAAACTTCAATTTTTTGTAGCCGGTGTTCTGATATGGCATTTATTCCATTTTGTTTCCATCCCTCTGCTATTGTTGCTAATTCTACCCCGTCCATAGCTTCCTCTATGATGTTTTCCTCTGGTTTTTCTTCTATCTCTATTTGTTCCATTTTTGTATCCTCTTGAAAATGCTTCTTTCCTTTGTTGGTATAACCTATGTCCTTCTCATCGTATTCTCTATATGCTAGGTTTGTTTCATCTTCTCCTGCTTCATCTCCTATTAGTTCGTTAGGATCCATTTGCTCCTGGGTGTTGTTGAATGGATTGAACTGGTTTTGACCTACATCTTTAGGTTGGTTATTATTGGGGATAGTCTTTTTCCTGTTGTTCTTGTTCCTGGAGATGAATTTAGTGTATTCTTTTATATCTTTTCTTTTACTTACTTTCTCTTGAGATTGAGGGGTTTTGTTCAGAGGAAAGTCTCGGAAGAGATGCCCATGATTGTGACACTTTTTACATTGGAAGGGAATATGTTCATAGTCTATACTTTATAGCCAAACTTCGTCCCTAAATATTAATTTAATTTTTTCTGGTAGGGCACCATAGACATCTATGTATACATAGATTCGAGCATAGGAAACATAGTGACCTATTCTGGTGCCTTCAGACATTTTGATGTACTCCCCAGTTGGTCTCCTATTCCTTTTAAGATAGAAGAAGCCCAGTAATCAGTTGGTAAGGAGTAGAGGCAAACCTAGACTGGAACTCTCGTAAAACCCTCCTTTTCTGGTGTGAAGTTTTCCTTCCAATATCTCATGTATATACCGGCTGAGTTATAGAAATAGGGTCCTCCTTCAAATATTCTGTCTCTGTTTTCTAGGAGGTCAAAACTGACTATGAAGAATCCTTTTGAGCCCAAATAAAGTTTGACCTCCCCTTTGGGTGTCCATTTGCTTTGTATCCACCAGTTCAGGGCTCTTTTAGTTGGCCAGATGCCCATGAACTTTCATATTACTGCTTGTTCTTGCATATATTCTCTATAGACTGCTACACCAGGGTCTTGGATTTCCAGTTCTGGGATTTTCTTGGCTATGGGGTTGCAATTATTCTTAGTATTTTTCGTTTGATCTTGCAGCTGCTCCTGAGTTTTTGTAGGAAATTTTCCAGCTAGGAAAGGCGAGTCTGTGGCCTTACCTTTTTCTGCTCAAGTATCCTTGGTTATCCTTTTCACTATTCCTTCTTTCCTCTAAGGCAAATATTTTTTCTGTGGATGTGTTGTTACTTCTTGGATAGAGTTTCCTCCTGGTGGCGTGCAGAAGGCAGAGCTGGAGGAAAACTTTGTGAAGAAGGAAACCTGGTCAGGAGGCCGACCAATGACCATATATTTGAAGGAGAGGGCACCAAGATACTGATGCGGTTTATCCATGGTGGTTCAGGGGACTGAAAGACCCCAACCAGACGTAAAAGGGGAGGTCGCGAAGAGTGCCAATGTAGGGAGTAGGGTAAGCGCTGACGCAGTTACTATTACCTTGCTATAATATAATGGTTATTTATGGTTATTGTTATTTCCCCTTTGTGAAAATGAGGTTATAGTTCTTGTTAAGTTGATAACTTTTTTGAGAAAAATATAAGAAAGAGAAAACAAAGTGTAGCTATTGCAACAGGGGTTTCCATATAAAGAGTTCTTATAAGGTGAAGAAAATTGTTCTGATGGCCAAAGTACTTCAGCAACATAATCAAGATGACTACATTCTAGATAATGCTAAAAACAATACTAAAGAAAAACCTTTAGAGCATCAAGGTATGGACCATGCATTTATTATTATTTATTCATCATATGATAAAATAATTTATTACTTAAGACTCTCTGATCATATAAGCATTCCTCTTTAAGGCCTTACACTAGTCATACTATGATAGCTCATCCAACACCACTTTTTGAGGGAGATCTTCAAGATGATTTTGCATACTCTTCGGACCATATCTTTTATTAGATTTCAAGATCTAATTTAGAATTCCATCACTATCCCATGATATATCTAAATTTCATGCCATGGAGGGCACATCATACTCTATGGTCAGTTAATAAACTAGTGGGTGAAATTGTTAAGTCACAGGGAACTAGTTTTCAAGTTTTGGTATTCCACAAGTCCTCATTGCTATTGTTAGAAAGTAAAAGGTTCAAACGACAATGAAATTATTCTCATATTATAGTATTAGATAGATCTAATGATATATTCATGATGGGTTCGATCACCATCACCATACTTGTTCATAAAAATTACATAGTTGACATAATTTGCATTGTATTTTGAAGGGGGTTTTCTTCCCACTCGACTTTCCCTCTTTATCTCAATCTTATCATGTTTTGTCTTGCATAAGTTGTTTCACAAGTACCTAAAATGGTTGAAAATTGATATAACTTATTGATTTTTTTTTTGTATGTGAGTACCTATTGGAAATAATACTAAGAGGGGGGGGGGGGG